>CALNXI010002288.1:42752-60987 GCA_942486025.1 Porites evermanni | reverse complement strand
AAGTCCCTTCCGGGATCAAAAGCATTTCGTTAATTGACCACTCCAAAAATACCATAACATACCATAATGCTCTTTGTTTGTCACCTCAAAATTTTGCGTAAGCTTTATTTTCAGTATCTCTTGGGGCCATTTTAACTCCCTAGAGAAACTGAAGACAATGCCTATGCAAAATTTTGGGGCGACGAAAAAAGAGCATTATGGTATGTTATGGTATTTTGTGGAGTGGTTAATTGATTCCTGGTTTATCTAGTTACTTTCCTTACATACTTACAAGGACTTGCAATTGAGATTTGCTATTCAGAGGAATTTGTACAGTTTCTCACTTCTCAACACCACAGTTCTCATAAGAGTGCTACACTGACGTAGCTGACCTAACCCAACTGAGCCTAACTTTTCATTTTTCTCTTTTTCGTTTTCAATCAAACCTTAGGCCTCTCCCTTTTGATTGTGGTTTTATCGATCGTGAGTGCTTCCATTCAAGATGGCGGGATAGAAAGCTATGTTCATGATCATTTGTAAGTAAACAAACCAGATCTTAATACTACCGAACAAAACGGAGCAAGAAAAAACTTGGAGGTTTCAAGAATCTGTTTATTTTTTAATTACCATTTTTATTTATTTATTTATTTATTTATTTATTTATTTATTTATTTATTTATTGCAAAATTACTTATGAAATTTGCCCAAACTGCCTTTTTCAGAGGAATTATTATCAGCCCGTTCATGTTACAGGCCTAAACAATTGGTTTTCAAACAATTGAAAATGTTCGTAGGCTTTGTCTTCAACATTTCCAATTTTAACCGTCAAGTTTTATCAAGCAATCCATTCTTAGTAACACCTTGATTTTCTTTATTTTTTTCAGTTGCTGGGTTTCCTTCAAAAATAACCTTATCTGGACGTTTGTTGCGCCTGTTCTCTTAGTTTGCACGGTAAGGGTAAGAAAATGAAAATGTCCCATAAGTGAATAAGTTTGTTAAGAGAACAAGTTAAAAATGATTGTTTACAGAATATTGAGGCTCACCTGTAAATGATTAAAAATTGATATAATCATCAAATATTTGCCATGAAAATGTAAGACGTGAAACTAAAATTAATAACGATTCATGTAGAAACAAGAAAACCAGAATATTTAGCTACCTTTCATATCATAGTCTTGGTGGATTACAGTAAGCCCATAAATGGACTGATAGCGGCTACCAGTGCCACCCTTGCATGCTGATGTCAGAGCTTACTGTTAACATGTAAATATATACTGTAAAGAGGACAAGTTTATTGTCGTCTCATCCACGGCATTTCATTTATTCATTCATTTGCGGGTGGAGGGGAGGCTGTGACGTCATACTTAGTGTGATATGCTTGAGATGTTTCATACGTCCGAGCTTTGATCGATTATTTATCGATTATATTTTATGTTTTCATTTATTTTTTTATTTATTTACTGTAGTTATGTTTTCAAGACCTGAGAGAAAGAAAGAAACAGGGTCCAAGGTTTCTGCCATCAAAAGATATCTTATTCTCATGCACTGTTTCTACGCAGATAAACTCAGTTTTACTTGCCCGAGTGGTTCTTGAGATCCTAAGAATACAAGCCGACAAAACATCTCATCTGGAAAGAGCTCGACAAGGAGTTAAAGCATGCGCAGTTTTGTTTCCGCTTTTGGGACTGACCTGGGTGTTTGGTGTCTTAAGTGTCACAGATGCTGGACTCGTATTTCAGTACATCTTTACCATCTTCAACTCGTTGCAGGTATAGTACTAGAAAATCCAACATGTTAACTTTTTGAGTAGTTTGAGGGAACAGCCGACATTTCGCAGCTCATAACATTGTTGAACGTATTTTAGTATTTAAACGGTAGATATAGGCATATTTTTATCCCCTAAAAATTTTTCATCTGTTCGGCTTTCCTAGCTGAAAGTCTAGTGATCCGAAAATTATAGGGATCAAAACTTACCTTTTCGAAAATTTCAACAAGAAAAAAGGCTCCCGAAAATCTTAGGGGACCTTTTTAGGGTACAAATCGGTTAAAAATGGGCAATTATACCACTTTTTAGATGTTCCAAAATCCTAGGAGAGGCAGGCAAGCAAAAAAATTTTACAAAAAATGTTCCGACAATTCTAGATCTCAAACCGTCTTCCGAACAGATATTTTCCGAAAATTGACGTTGGGTGCCCTGATTTCGCGACGCCACCACTGGTTTACCCAAGAAATGACGTTTGGTGGAGAAAGTCCATACTGATGACGTGTCACAACCCAGATCTGGGAAGTGCTTCTAATTAGATGAAGCAGATTTTTACCAATCAGAAGAACTACCCAGATCTGGGTAGTGACGCGTAATCAGTGTGGAATTGCTCCGATAGTTTCTCCAACGTTATTACGCGGGGAAACCAGTCCAGACCACACGAAGCGATTTGTCGCTGCGATGGTTGCGTCGCACAATGCCAGCTGTTTTTTCAGGCTAACTGACAGCGAGCAAGCTCAATTTTCGGATGCTTTAATCATGCAGCTAATGTTCTTTTATCAAAGTACTAAGCTCGGTGACTAAAAAAGCCGTTTTTATTAACTCATTCGTTCATTTATTCATTTATTTGTTTATTTTGCCACACAAGCATTCGAAGTTTACTGCAGACTTTGACAGTATCGTAGAGTCAAGGAATGTAGCGATCGAGAGCATTAACATGAACATAGAATAGTAGAGATGGTGGGCGTACCTGATACCATGTACTGCGATTAACCATTGACTATAAATTTTGCCTTGATTTCTTCTTTTCTCTCATCCTTATGAAGGAACTTAACTTTCTTTTTTTTTGGTCGATACACACATTTTTAGGGTTTGTTCATCTTCATCCTTCACGTTTTGAGAAACAGCGACGTACGTGCAGCATACTCTAGAAAAATGCAGAAGAGGAATGCGGCAAAAAGCGTGAAAAACTCTCAAGAAAACCGCAATACAATCGGATTGTGGTCAAACAAAGTGACGAATGAACCAAGTTGTACAAAAGAACCTAGCAGTGCCTCTTTAAGATCATGGGTTGGAGTAAAAAGCAAGATTGACAATGCCCTGCACGAGGAAAGAACCATGACTCCTGTTGACACGTGAGTGTCACGTAGACTGCACGTGAACTTGTTTTAGTAGCCACTGTTAGAAAATAGAGTATTGGCAAGTTTTCATTATACGTTTAAGTTTAACTCTTATAGGAAAGAGCATAAAAATCCTACAAAGAAATATTACTTCTGTTGACACTTGACTGTCACGTAGACTGCACGTGAATTTGTTTTAGTAGTAGAGTATTGGCAAGTTTTCATTATACGTTTAATTCTTATAGGAAAGAGTATAAAAATCCTACAAAGAAATATTACTTCTGTTGACACTTGACTGTCGGTAGGCCATTTCCCGGTGAGTTGCTCTACTGAGCTTCTGTTTTGAAGCGAAACCAAGTCGAACCCCCCATTGCTATGAAAATGATTTTTTACTCTCATGCGGCAAATGAAAGCAGGAAAGGTTTTGCCCTTAGCCTCGTTGGATACCAACATTGTATTATCACATACTTTGTTGCTTATGAAATGCAATGTTTCTCCCGTTGAATCAGAGTCTCAAAGAGCAAAACTTTTAAATTCAATCGATCATGAGTTGACAGGTCGTTCTAGTAGACTAATATACTTATTTTAGTCTTACTTTATTCAAGCTATTCTTATATCATTCCAAGCTGTAGTGAAGAGAGATAGCCAATAAAGACAATTACTTATTAGTTTATATCACGTTTCTCGAGAAACGTAGAATTCCAGTACCAGCGTTAGAACCTGCAGAATTTGCAGTGACTTCATATTCATCGGACTTTTATTGTAGTCATCCGAGATCGTCATGGATTATTAACCCTTTGACGACTTCTTAGGTCGTTTTCGTTCCATATGGAACATGTATATTTTCTTCCTAGTTGGTACTGACGCAGCAACGTCAGCAAAGATGCCGCTCCATCGATAATTCGTTTTGGAAATTCTGACCAATCCTGACAGAGTTAGTTACAAAAAAAAGAAGTAACAGCTCTGGTGAAAAATTCACTGCCTATTTCGCAAAAAGAACCCGTTTACTTTACATCCGATTAGTCGGAAAATGTCTAGTTTACTGTTGCAAATTAAACTCATTTTACCTATTTCCATGCTAAATAACATAAAGAGGAATTTGTGAAAAATCCGGTTTTGTCGCTACTCGCTGGCGGTCGCCAAAGGGTTAAGTATGAAATTGCGAGTAGGAATATGGGTCACTACGTGTGTGTTATCACTTAATTTTTTTGTGTCTCTGATCTTTGGATCAGGATGCGAGTGCGAGGTTCAATTGGTATCCGCGATTAAACGCCACAGCGTTTAAAATTTAAATTAGCTGAAAATCACTGTTAAAAAAAATCACTAAAAATCACTGTTATTTCCAATAAAAAAAACCTTCAACAGTCGCAATAATCAAGTCCCTCTATTTGGCCATACGTAAAATTAAAGTACCGAAAATTTACAGTGCCCCGCGATATAGCTTTATGGGAAGATGACAAAAAAAAAGGCATAGGTAGAATCACTTTGTCAATACCTGTCTTTGTCGAAAAACAAACGCACTCAGTTTCAGATCCAAAAGAGGTTGGATCGAGTTGATAAACTTAAAATATTACTGGCTGACAGATGATGATAATTACCAGTCTGCGTTTGTGCCAGATATATAAATTCCATATTTCTATTCTTACATTTTACACTTTTTCTTTCTACCCCAATCGGATTAAACAATAATACTGCAACGTATCAAAAACTTCCTGGAGGGGTTCCGTCCACCACCACCCCCCTTCCCCCTCCTTGTACCACGATGGGGGTATGAATTTGCGTGTACATCCGAGGGTTAACTAGCACTAAATTCATTGTGAGTGAAATGTAGAGGAAAGGCTTAGAATTTTGCACAAATTTGCTCCTTGCAAATATATAAATAATGAGGACTAAATATATGGCAAAGATGGTTTTGCCACATTTGCATACAAATAAACCCTGGCTTGTAAATAACTAGGCAGATGTCTACTCAGATCTCTTGTTGAAGAGGCCAAAGGCGAGATCTGGTCATATCCGACTTGTACACGTGATCGCCTGTCACAGGAGCGTGGGCTCCTGCCTGTCAAGAATGTGACAGGTGACGAAAGAGCGCATGCTCAAAATAAATCCTTCATTTTAGACGTGTTAAATAACGAATTTGATAGAGCCGTGAAGTTTTCTCTAACAAAACGTGGTTATACCCATATTTTAAGAATGAACCAACTAACTGTTGTTGTTTTTCTTTGTAACATTAAATTGAAAGCGACATGCTGATGTTAATCACGGAAAACATGCCTCCACGGCTTATAAAAGTTGCTGGCAATACAAGACCATCCGTAATAGGCCATTTCCGAGTTCCCCCGGACCTCTGTTCTAAACGGGGGTAGGTGGTCAGCCTTTCATATGGAAATCATTTTTCATTCTCATGCAGATAAAACTCATTTTCACAAGAAAGGTTGTGCACCTAGCCTCATTTTGAAAGTGAGGGTGTGGCCTATTTGGAGGAGAAATTTGAACAGAGGAGAGGGAGGGAGTGAAACTCAAACCCCACAGATATTTGACTACGGCAGCGGTTTCAATTGAATGAGAGCAGATTTTTCTGTAGCCTGTTCTAGGCGTTCAGTGTAGAGAGAGTTAAATTGTAGGCAGTGAGCGATAAAGGGACACGAGAGGAAATCAAAGAAAGACTATCGTCAACTCGTCGGAACGATCGGTTTAGAAAATAATCAAATGATAGTTATCAACTCTGGTTTTTCCACAGTTAATTGTGGGAAATGATAGAAATTCGGATTGTTTATCCATATGTTTAATATACTATCTTTTCTTTGGAAACACGATACTTTTTTTGCTATTTATTGCACTCTATTAAATAACAGTTATTTAGGCATATATTCATGGGAAAAAAAACAAATAAGCAAACAAAACAAAAAAGAAACGGAAAGAAAGAAAGAAAGAAAGAAGGAAAAAAAAGAAAAGTATTGAGTAGGAGTCGACCCGGCACCTTCAGCTTGACGAGACTATACCTTACCACTAAACCACTATAGCTGACTACATAACTTAGGCGAAAAGTCTTTAAGTTAATGCCTTTTCCATGGAGCTTCCGCCGTTTGAAGATGATCGAGCCGCATTAACCGAGAAAAAAATTGCCAACGCATTCCATGGCGATGAATTAATGAAAGAACATAATTACGCTTTACAAATAGCCGATAAACCTCGTCTGCAAAGTAGCGCGCAAAACATATGTTCTGTTATCTCGATTTCCGCTGTAGTTTTGGAGCTAATGATAAAAATCACATCCATTTTCGTCTCATACAGGTTCTTAAGAATGGCACGGCATTACATTTTGTCACTTTCAGATCACTTTCCAGCAAGCTGAAATTCAGTATATATCCCCCGTGATCTTGCTGCGGAGTCGAAGAGAAACTGCTCTTCTTCTCTTGTCAAGTTAAACGCCTGGACGAGTCAAAGGCTCTTAAAATCCAATCCCCAAGTTAACCATCGTACTCATCTGAAAGACTCTTCCATGTCTTAAATTTGGTAAGACCTCTAACCATACTGTAGAAAGTTTGCCACAAAGAAAACTCTGAGTCTGAGCACTAGCGAACGATGCACGCTCTCGGCAAAGATTTTGATACAACCGAACTTCGGCGAGGGCGTGCTTCTTCGGAAACGATAGATCTTCGCACTCTCGAGTTCGGACCCGATTAATTACGAAGTCCGTCTACTACGAGTGAGCGAGTGACTCACTTGCATATCCCCGTCCCTGCAATAACTCGTGGTACGCTCGCGCGTACCCACGAGTTAAAAAACGAGAGGAGACTAGGGAGCTCGCAATCAACTAATTTTTTGCCCGCGTTCCAGTATCTGAATGCCTGGAACAGGCTATTTTTTCTTCTGAGTGTCTCAGAATATTTTGGCAGCTAATTGTAGTTTGCGCAACGCTTAAAAACACTGATGTAACTGACAAAAAATAAAAAATGTGTATTAAAAAACTATGCTCTCGTCATTGATGGATCCAGAAAGAGCAGATGCAGAAAAAGTCTGAGTCGGAAAATAAATAAAATTGTACCACTTGTGGTGACAAGATAGTTTGAAATAGGACTGGTCACTTTTGCATTCGAATTATTCAAGTTCAATTTTATAGCGTCACCTGGAGGACACAAACAAAATATAGTTTTCTTTTATTGCTTTCTTTTCTTCTTTTTGTTGCGTGACTGAGGGAAACGCAAAGCGGGGAAATAAACTAAGGCCGAAAAAACTAAAATGGAATACTGTTTAGGTGACAGATTGGAATTATACTCTGCTTCATCACTTTTTTTTTTACTGTGAGCCATGATTCTTATTGACGTACGCGATAATTCCCTTTGTCGATTGTATTATATATTGGCACATCGAACGCAATGAAATAGTCGATAAGCCATGCGGGAGCAAATTAATATATTACTCATTTTATATGATAATAATAATAATAATGGAATTTATATAGCGCTTTTTCATCGCTGTTCTAAGCGCTTAAATGATGCATAGACTTTGTCTGGTGAAAAAAAAAAACTTTAGTTCAGTCTTTATTCAAGGCTTCTATGAACCGAAAACTCAATCAATAATCGACTCCTCGATTCTTAAACTCCTTCTTTATGTATTCGCAAATTTGCAGATTTTAAACTCAATCTGAGAAAGGTTTGGAAAGCTTTCTTTCTCCCGATTATCTTTGTTTTCGTTTTACTTCTATTCATAATTGCTTTTTAAACCCCAAGCACCACTGAGGCGTCGTAATTATGTAGTTTTCGGAAAGTCTAGTATATTGCGCATAAATTTGGTGGCGTTTATGAAGTTTAAACTTTAAAAAAAAATACTGCAACGTTTGACGCTGAGGTAGGAGCTAGAGCGCAATTAGACTGACTTCCGCATGTGCACTGACGTCAGGCAGTATGAATTGACTTTTCAGAATTACGTAGTTAAGTAAAAACTAGTAAGTAGTTCGTAGTTGATTGTTCGTAGTTCGTAGGTTATTACAATTTTAACAGGCATCATAGGGTGGAAGTTAAAGTTGCTCAGAAAGCAAGAGCTAGGAAATCGAAACCTCCTCAACTCAATGCTTTAGTAAGTTAGCTGTAATTTAGCTTTTCATGTTTGCCCGTTGGCAGCGAGAAACTGCATCATTAGGGTTACTGATATTCTATTTTTATTTTAGCAATAAGTGAGTGATTTCTCGTGCGCTAATAATTGGCTATCAAAAAAAGCCTTTTTTGGAAAAAGAGAATCATCGTGGTTCGAAAACACTTTGACAAAGTAATAAAGAAATTTTGTCTTCAATCCTGAAATAACAGACAACTTAAAAAAGCTGACGTCGATTGGTTAAATCGATGACCAATGGTTGAAATCATATTTAAAAAAGTTTAAACGACTTTTTGGTAATAAAAAGTGGTACAAATGATCGAAATTTTCAAACAGATTTCCAACACGAAACAGAAAATTTATAAAAAAAAAACTAAAAGGATTTTTTTTTAATTACGTCACCAAGATTAACACATTTGGAAGTAGCCAAGAACAGCTATCACATTCAAGGCGTCAGCCACATGGGATCACCGATCCCATTTGTAATTCGAATCGTCTGAGGAAGAAAAGGCTAATTGACTGAATCGAATCGCTGGCGGTAGCTTCCTCGTTACATGTATATTTCGATTCTGCTCCTCTTAAGTGGGGAGTACGATTACTGGCATATAGCGCCACAATCTTTATCTAGATCATGTTGATAGCAAGATACGCTAATTGGCTTTTTGTTTTAGAATTTGAACGTTTTAAAGCTTAATAGCGCCCATACGACGTCCGTTCTTTTTGCATTTCTTTGACAGAAAAAAAAAATCGAAAAATGCTGATTGAATATTTCTTCTCCGTATTTCTTGCTGAGATTCATTAGAAAAAACTTCACGTTAGCCCTGTTTAGTGTACAGAACATGTTTCACAACAAATTGACTTGTAAAATATGCAGATGAATTAAAGGATGCGTCTTATTCATCACACATGTCCCACGCGCTATCAATCAGTCAGTAATTAACTGGAAATATATATACAGGATAGGTAACACATACAATCCTGAAAACTGAATTTACCCACATTGGTTGAAAAGGAATATTTACAACATTTAAACTGTTCAACAAAATTCCTAATAAGAGCCACGCAAAAAGAAATGATCGCGATAGGCTTAGGGCACATAAAAGGCGGAAAGTATATTAAGCAACAGTCACCAGTTTAAAAAAAATATGATAAACTGTTTCGCTTATAGTATTTGACTTGAATTACCTATTCAGTCTTTTCACCACCACCATTTTACCTTTCGGTTGTCAATCATAACTCTATGTAAAAAGTTGTTAACTTAATGGGTTGTTTCATTAAGACTAGGCAATCTTTCCGAACGGTGACAAACCGCACGAGACATGATATTTAAATTAAAGAAACAATTAAGGTTTAGAGCTTAAAAAAAATTTTAATTAGTTATTTGTTTAGCCATAGTGCAAAAAAAAAATACTTTGCTCGTCTAAGTTACTAAATTACGACAATAGAAAATTTTTAGGCTCTCAAATAAGAGATTATTGGCTGGGGGTGCGGGACAAAAAATACGCCAAATAACAACAAGATTTAAAAAAACAATTTACAAACTTAACGTCAATGGCAACTGAAAATGTTTTAGTTTGACATTATTCACAACATGTTTTCGAATGTCAAAGACACACTTAAAGCCGAGAAATTTCTTTATATATTTTTTAATTTATTCTAATCATTTCAACTTTCTGAACCCTTTCAAACTCAACAACTCAAAAATTAAATTTCACTTTTGAATAAAATTATTTTCCCATGTTTGTATAATGTGTGTAATTGCGTCAGTAAGAATTTCACACTGACCCGGAATTAAGCAAATTGAGGAGGCAGCCAATATTCTTTTTTTGCTTTCTTTTTTTTAAAAAAAAAAAAAACTACTTCAACTTGAGGTTAAGTGCGAACACGTTACTTCGCTCAACTTTTACGTTTACGCGCGGCCTTCCATACCTTGCCTCTATTTTGTTACGAGCGTGAAATTTACGTTTGTACACTTAGGGTTGATTTCCACTGTCGCGTAATTTTTACGTGCGTAAATTCAGTATGCGTGAATGAGATAGAGGCAATGTATGAAAGGTCATGCGTAAACGTAAAAGTTGAACCTCGCTCAACGTTCACGCTTACGCGTGACCGTCCATACATTGCCTCTATTTTATTTACGCGCGTAAAATTTGCGTAAAAATTACGCGACACTGGAAATCAACCTTAAGCCAGTCATTTTGTCATGTGAATCAAATTCTGGAACGAAACTCATTCCGAGTGAAAGTCATTCCTGTATCATGCAAATAGCCCCTAATAGTCTTATCGTACCCCTTTGCACACTGTATCATCGAAAAGAAGACTAGTCTTTTAAAGCTTCAAAATTATTTGGCGAGTCATCTAACTAGTCTAGATTTGTGTATGTCACTATGTCACTCGTTTTCAAAGAATTTCTAATAAGGTAAATTTCTTTTCTTAAATTATTTTGTATCGACATGTGATATGAGATTCTTTGATATTGTTTGGTCGTTTGAAACCACTGTTTTACCTTTGCGCCGTTAAATACATTCTTATATGATGCCATGAGAAATATATTCCACCTGCTCTCATGAATAGTTAGCAGATGGCGTGCTTCAAAAGAGGATTTTACGGGAAGCACATTAAGACTAGGAGACGTTAAAAATCGACCCGTTTTCGTTATACTATTTCGAGCTAATCTACAATAATCTGTATTGGTAATACAGGGGAGAACCTGTTTCGACTTTATGGAAAGCTGACTGCAAATTTCTGGTAACACAATATTTGGAATCTTACGTGGCGGGTAAGTCATTGCATAATTTTTGTTGCGATTGTTGCCAAACGACTTCTCAACGCAGTTATGCTCTGTTTTTTCAGTCAGGTGAGATTGCACCACTTTAAGTTATTTTTTTAGTCAAGTGATATAGTAGCCCTTTGAGTTATGTGCTCGTTTTAAAAATTCAGGCTATGGTTCTTAGCTTCAAACATTTTTTCGCCTTTTTTATAACGGTAGTTTGCGAGGAAGGAAACTGACGTATAGCCCGAGTTGTAGAAAATATCGTATACCTTTTATTTTCATTTCTTTTACTTTTAGTAATTCTTGTCTTTTATTTCATTTTCGATCTGTACTATCTATAGGTAAATTATAAGTTTAAAAAATTCCAAAAAATGGGTGCACTTACATGAGGGGAAGATAATAACGCTTTCCAGATACAAAGCTAGAGCGCCGAAAGCATCCTAGTCACAGTAATGTCATGCATTCTCTGCACCTCACCACTGATAATACATCAGCGACAGCGCGTCACCCATCTTTTCTAAGTCTGAGACTTAAGAATTTCTATGTCCCTTCAATATTTTTAAGAAAGTGTCGTAACCAAGTGTATCGAACCCGGGATCTTACGCTCCGAAGTCCTAACCCTAACACCTCTACCGAGATAGAGGATTTGACTATTTCAGTTTTTAAACTTAATTATTATAGCCCGTGCTTAACCCTAACCACTATTTTCAGCGCTCCACCCGAGTATTTTGTCAAAAACGCCTTGTGATAAAGGAGCTAACCCTCTTTAAAGAAGTCGAATGGCTGGCGGTAACTTCCTTTCGACATGTATATTATTTTCGGATCCTCCTTAGTGGTGAATTAACAGTGACATATTGAACTATAATGTACTTCTTCGTTATTTCTATACCAAGACACATCGAATGCATTGTTAGGGTACATCATTTTATAAATGTTATTTGCAGTTTCCATAGGCTAATACTTAAAGGTTTTAGAGCTTCAGAGCAATAATATGTGGCGTCTTAGCAATTTTTTTTCCTCAAACCGAGAAAATAAAGCATACTGCCAACCGAGCTACTACGCCTTATACACAGTATATTAACTTTCGTTTAAAATCTTCAATTCCGTCATTCTAAGTCTAGTGAACATCTTTTAACTTGTGAACTGACTTGTAAAATACACAGTTGAATTAAAAAAGAGTTTCTCTCACCTTATGCATTCATTTAAGACTCTGAGTGAGCAATAACCTGAAATTACGAAGCAGGCGCGTGACACGTTCAGGCAAAAGAGATTAGCTGTACCAATTTTACCCATACTTGGAAAAAGTCAAATTTTCATTTTAGTTGTTGGAAACTAGTGAGCCATAAAAAAACGAGAGCTCAAATCTAAGCGCTACTGTTAACAAGCCCATTAGGCTTTTTCAGTGAAATATGCAAAAGGCGCTGAAGAATAATTGGAATTGTGTGCAGCTGTTTCGCTTTTAGTGTTTGGACTTTTGTTCATTTTTTACTAATACACTGATAAATCGCCTTTCAATAGTAATTCTTAGTTAATCTCTCTTTAACTCAATGGGTTGGTTGGCCGTCGGCTAACTCCGTTAATAGGCTAGCTGACAAACCGCACATGAAAAGTGAGCCACTGCAGGCTTTGACAGCTTAACTTCAGTTGGAACACTCCTTTTTTGGGGGGGGGAGGGGGGAGGGAAGGGCAGTCGCTTTAAGTTCAAAATAAAATACAGCATACGCATGCATAACATTAGGGTTATTGCGCTCGTGCCACTTTGAAAAAGAAAAAAAATGATCAATACATTTTGGGAGCTACCAACATCACTCTTGATATCCAAACGATAAATCGTTATAATAATAATAATAATAATAATAATAATAATAATAATAATAATAATAATAATAATAATAATAATAATAATAATAATATAATAACAATAATAATACACTTTAAATAAAGAGGGTAGCACGGAATAGTTACAGAAACTAGTAAACTTGTGGCCCTCTATCTAAAATAAAATTACAAAGGACATAAGATTCAGAATATACAAAGTCTAAGTACAAAATAAATAAAACTAAGGAGTCTAAGGAATATGAATATGAATGAGTATAAGAGCTAATGATATGGCTGGTGAAATATATGCAAGAATATTCCCGAGTTGGCAAGTAGAAACTGCGAACGTCCTACCGCCTTCGGTCACCCGATTGAATTTTGGGCAAATAAAATTTATATTGCTAGTTACACGACTATGCTGCTGACTGTTGCGTCTTAATTAAACTTAGTAAATGACGTGGAAGAAAGTACGAGAAATTCAATATGTAGAATTATAAAATTGCCACCTATATTAAAGAATTGAGAATTGCTTTTGTTTAGGTAACGATAAGAAATGAAAATTCCGCTTCATTACTTTTTCAGTAGTTTCCTTGTCGATGACACTCAGGCACTTTCGAAATCAACTGTATAGTAGTCATTTGCCCAAACGTATGCTAAAATAATGCCTTCATGCTTTTCGATTTTGAATGTGTTTTTTTCCTCTCGGTTTGAAAACAAACCTACATTTTACGTGTTATAGAATATAGTGGGAACATTTAAACAGAGGAAGGTTTCCTTTGAAAATGAATCTTTAAGTTGCTCCACCTTCAATTTTAAGCACCTGCCGTTTAAGGGCCTGGTTATATAGAGGTGGGGGACCCCAGGTAGGTGGGGTAACCCGCTTAGGTGGGATAACCCGCCTGTCCATATTATCTCTTATTTCATTTATTTATTTATCTTTTTATTTTTATTTTTTTGCTTTTTTGCTTTTTTGTAAGGTCAGCGTTACTATTACCATTTTTAAAGAACGAATTGAAGGGAAAGAAATAAATTAAAGGACCACAATCTGCATCATTTTTTTTAAAGGTATTATTTATTGAGTCCCCTCCTGCATATTCATTAATTTGTTCAACCATAGCATAGTTAAACAAATTCACTCTTTATTGCCATATAGACGCTTCGAAAACCCGCTGCTAAGAATGGTATCGGTTGGCTGAAATTTTCTTTTTATAATCGCCTGTTGGCGACGAGAGACCGCCTTCAGTGAACATTAATATCTTTAATTAATTTTTGTGCCTAATGACTCATGGAACGTGATAAAACTGAGCATGCATATAAGCGAAATTACAGGTCTATGAAATCAGAAAAATTTTCAATTTCGGAAAAGTTCTTCGAAACTGTTAAGTCTGTATATATATATTTTTCTTTATTTCGAATTCGCGAAAAAAGTTTCTTTCTTAATTATTTATAAATATTTAATGCACTTCGTCAGCGTCCGTCACAGCCAAAATGTTAATGTGAGGTATCTCATTATAGTGACAACTTGCAATAAACGCATTTTATCACAAGCAAATTTTTAAATTCAGACATTAAAAACAGTTCTATCACTACCCAACTGTTTTTCAGCTTTTAGAACCCAAAACGGAAAATTTACGATTTATAATTTTAAAAAAGTATTGTATGATGCATAGAAAACTAACTCATTTGTTTCAGCAATATTAACACATTGTAAATAAACAAGGGTTTAAGTTTAACTACTCTTCAGGCTCCAGCTGCAGATCTCTGTTATACTTCGTTGTTATTTGAGAAATCGCTCAATGCCTTGTGATAAAGGAGCTAACCTGCTTTAAAGAAGTCGAATGACTGGCGGTAACTTCCTTTTGACATGTTTATTCCTGATCCTCCTTAGTGGTGAGTTAACGGTGAACTGTAATGTACTTCTTCGCTCTTTCGATACCAAGACACATCGAATACATTGTTAGAGTATATCTTTTTATAAATAGTATTTGCAATTTTGATAAGCTAATACTTAAAGGTTTTAAAGCTTTAGAGCAATAATACTTGGCGTCTTCGTTTTTTTTTCTTTTCCTCTCGCTCTTTTTTTTTTTTTTTTTTTTTTTTTTTTTTTTTTTATATTATGTTTCCATAAAAATCTTCAGTTCCGTCGTTCTAATTCTACTGATTAGAACATCTTTTAACTGGTCAACTGACTTGTAAAATAAACAGTTGAATTAAAAAAGAGTTTCTCTCAACATATGCATTCATTATAAATTTTTAACGCTTTGAGTGAGCAATATCCTGAATTAAGAAGCAGGACTAGGGACACGTTCAAGCGTATAAAGAGATAAGCTGTTAAAATACCAATTTAACCTCGCTAACGTTTTTCTCATTTTTTTTCCTAGACGATAAAACATCAGCACCTGAAGTTTTTAACAGCTGTTCGTTTATCCCTTGCGCACAATTTGAGAAAAGTTTTGTGATTGTCGGTTACTATGGTTACGAGATATGATACCATAAGTAGAAGGTGCTCAAGCCATTTTTGAGTGAAAATGCATGTTTTTTTCAACTTCTTTAGCAAAAAAAGGAAAGCTTGTGGATAAAATGAAGCAAAGTATATTATTTATGTGGTATTTTACATGTTTAGCACAAAAAAATTATTAATTCTCACTGACGGTTTTTAACTGATTTCTAATTCTTGATAAAATCCAAGATGGTAACCATGTTTGGTGACGTCACAGGCCTCCAGCAGCGCCACCAACCATAAAATATACCTCATCTTGTAGAGAAGATTTAAATGCTGTCCACTGATGGCAACATCATTTAGTTGCAACACCTTTTTTGGGGGAGGGAGGGAAGGGAAGTCGCTGTAAGTTCAAAGTAAAATGCAGCATACAGTCATGCATAACATTTAGGGTTATTGGGCCAGTACCGGTTTCAAAAAAAAAAAAAGATCAATAAATTTTGGGAGTTACCAATATCAATCTTGAGATCCAAACGGCAAATCGTTATTATCCTATATTTCTTGTTTGATAAGATATTTCACCGTCCAAAAAAGGATCACGTTTGCAGACAGAACCTTTTGTGTAATGGTTTCAGTAAGAGTTCCAAACTGAAGTAATCAGCTACGACCGTAAGCAAAATGGGACTAAGCACTCATGAAAGCGAGGCAAACGGAAGTATCTTCATTTCCACATTTTTCTCTTACCTCACTCCTCGAATTTTGAGATAGTATTCGTTCTAGCGTTTGTTCTAATATTATATCGTCAAGTTTTTCAATTAGACGAATTTCTGTCCATTTGAAGTTTATAAAGAGTAGTACTGTCGTTTGGACATGTTTGTTTAACCATGATGCAGTGTTTATGAGCTTTTATGACAGCCACAAATTTCATTGGCCATAACCTGACAAATTTACATTCCACCTGTTGTGATCCAAAGTACTTCAGCTACTGTATAGACGGGAGTGTTTTACTGAGAACTAAAACACACAGAATCGATATGACCACTATGTATTCAGGAAAGGAGTGGGGTGTTTTTTAGTGGTCTTATTGCGAGAAGCTGTGTCACGATTCCCGCCTTTTCAAAGTTAGCTGAAAGTGAACTTTAATGTTTGTTTGTTGGTTGGAGTAATTATAGACCAAGAAAGTTTCGTTATAATGAAAGCGAACAAAATGTAGCACAAGACAACACGACGACTACCTCTTCAAACTTTTTACCAACACCAATTTTTCCTTTCAGTTGTCAATCATAACTCTATGTAAAGAATCACTAAGACTGGGAAATTTTACCAAACAGTGACATTAAGCCACTCGCGATATTATATTTAAAAGAGATAACTCGCATTTAGGTCATCAGCTTGACCAGTAGCATTTCATAATTTGCTTTGCGATAGCTTAAAAAATATTTTTGCTCGTTTAAGTTAATATATTACATGAATGAGGAAAATTCAAAACTAATAATAGGGTCAAACAATTACAAACTTCCTTTGTTAACGCTGTTCATGCTGCATGCGTCAGTAAAAATTTCACACTCACTGAACTGAATTAAGCAAATTGGGGAGGCAGCCGATACTCATTTTTTTCTTACTTTACAAACCATACCCTTTATGGTTGCTAACAGTTTTTCAAGACTACCATGGTCGGTAAATTTTATTTGCTGGTAGTAAATAACTCAAGATAAGATAAATGGAGCGAAAACAGTTTACGCGAGCGCGAACGCCTTAGATAGTAAGCCTGTTTTTGTTTTGTTTTGTTTTGTTTTTTTTTTTTCATGTGAGGGCAGTACGAACTTCATTCTGGAAAGAAACTCATTCCGGAGTAAAATTCATTCCTTTATCATTTAAATAGCCCCTTTGTCTGGTTGAGCCCTTATGAACACCATATCATCAAAAACAAGAATTGCCTTTTAGGGCTTCAAAAGTGATTATTACTTCTTTGGCAGGTTCGATATTGATCAATGTGCCAGCTTAGTATCTCACTAAATTTGCTTTTTTTCCAAGAATTTCGGATCAGGTAAATTTTTTCACCCAAACATGTATCGACATGTAAACGTTTGCTTCATACTGTTGTATGTACGTATGTATCACCGGAGTTCAGGCTTCAGGAGTAATCATGGATCGTTTATTGCGACAGTGCTGTTTTGTATGGTCCGAAATTGTAGGACCACACTCATCAGGCAACTTCAACGATTGACCGTTAAAATTAAAAGCTGGCAGCAAAATATAGGGATGCGTTAAGAGATAGTATCTAGGTAACAGATGGATTGTGTCTTAGTTACGTTACTCTAGAGTTCTAAAGTACATATCTGTTTCTGTGGGGGCATGAACTCGCTAGTTCGTTTCGCCTTTTAAGGCTACAAAGCTCCTTTTTACAAATGATGATGATAATAAAGACAAAGATTACATTTTTTGCTAATGTTGTTATAGGCTTTAGAACTTTCCATTTTATCTGGAAAGGTTTGTTAGAGTCTTGTAAAGTCCAAATATATTTTGAGAGTTCCGTTTCATTTCTTCTGTTCGAGCGTCGATTAAGGAGGACTGATGGTTTCTGTAACGTTCCGTAAAGTTTGTTGCCAGTCCGACCTAAGTTGCAGTTGTCATCGCTGTGGTTACAGTGGCTTGGTAGATTACATTTGATTGGAGGCATTTTCCTTCGAGTGGACAATCTGGTTTCTCTCTGCAATTGCAGGTGTCAGGTTGTTGCGCTGATGAGTATAAATTTAAAGAACGTTACCTTGTTGTGTGACCGGATGACAGATTTCATGTTAGGCATGCATGAGTAGCTCAGTTTTAGCGTGTGTCTGTTGAAAATCTTGTGGAGTGCGTGGTTTTTTGGAAAGCATTTGTCGACGATGTGCAGAAATTTTCTACCAAGGTTAGTTCTGAAGTTTGAGTTGAAAGGAGGGTTGTACCATATGTGTTTCTTGTTCATTTTCTTTTGTTTTTCAGAGCTTTCCCTTGTGGGGGGTTTATGTTAACTCCGGGGGGGGGGGGGG
>CALNXI010002288.1:11479-42569 GCA_942486025.1 Porites evermanni | reverse complement strand
GGCACTTGGGTATTTTTTGGGTGGGTATGTGCCGCCCGGGACTCCAAATTGACACCTCGTTCTAGAAAAAATTTCCCCTAAAATTGATACCCCGTTCTAGAAATAGGCCAATTTTTTTATACCCCGTTCTAGAGATGGGCCAATTTTTTATACTCCGTTCTAGGGTGCAACAAGAGTACAACGGTTTGCTTGTTAACGCACTGAACCGTATTTTTAAAAGCAATCTGTCCTTGTATGCTTTCAAATGGCTGCTTACAAAAGTGGAGAGCTTTCGTGCGTTCGAAATATTATACCCCGTTCTAGAAACCGCGTCTGAAATGAATACCCCGATCTAAACCAGGAGCTTCAAAATCACGACCCTTTTGGGGGGCACATACCCGTATAGGTAATGTATGGGAGTACCCCCTCCCCCCCCCCCCCGGATGTTAACTTGTGGTCGTATCCGCTTTCTGTTAGAGCTTTCTGGTAAGGGGCAATGGATTTGTCAAATACTTCTTTACTGGATGAGATGCTAGTTAACCTTTTGTTAATGTGGAGTGGGGTATTCTTAGTAGTGCTAGGGGGTGGTTGCTCTGCTGGTGGACATAGGACAGTTTATTATTAGGCTTTATGAATGGCTTGTAGCACCCGTTAGTGAGGTTGAAGGTCACATCAAGAAAGTTGACGACCTTCGATTGTGATTTTAAGGCCATTCGATTTGAACACTTGGCAGACTTCTTGCTTGGTTTTTTCAATTTCTTTTGGAGTGGCTTTGCAAATTGCGAGGCCATCGTCACGGTACAGACCAACTTCATTTTTGAATTTTGGTGCTATCAAGGATAACATGGAGGCTCCTATTAACTCGCACTTTTCTGCTCCGTCGTAAGAGCCCATGGTGACATCAAACATGTTGTTTGCGTTCTTCTTGGTCCATGGAGAATTTTGTCGGTAAAGGAGTGACTTTTTCGCGTGGGTGATGATGTGGCGGTCTTGTCGTGTGATGGTGGTGAATCGTGAGGCATAGTTTAATGCTTTCAGTAACAGGTCTTCAGATATGGATGGGTAAAAATCGCAGACGTCAAAGGTGATAAATGCGTGTTTTTCCTTTTCCGGTATACCTTTAAACCATTCTATGGTATCTTTGGTACATTTCCACAGGTTCACTTCAGTCGCTTGTGTAATTTCGTGGTTTATTCGGTCGAGGAAAACAGAAACCACAGGGGCACCCAACGAGAATATAGTTCAAAACCACTTAATCATCGCATTGTTGAACATATTTTAGTATTTAAACGGTAGATATAGGCATATTTTTATCCCCTAAAAATTTTTCATCTTTTCGGATTTCCTAGCTGAAAGTCTAGTGATCAGAAAATTATTATATAGGGATCAAAACTTACCTTTTCGAAAATTTCAGCCAGAAAAAAGGCTCCCGAGAATTCTATGTTACCTTTTTAAAATAAAAATCCGTTAAAAATGAGCAATTATAACATTTTTAGATGTTCGAAAATCCTAGGAGAGGCAGGTAAGCAAGAAATTTTACGACAAATGTTCCGAAAATTCTAGATTTCAAATTGTCTTCCGAACAGATATTTTCCAAAAATTGCCGTTGGGTGCCCATGAAACCAGAAACCATCAGTCCTCCTTTCGACGCTCGAACAGAAGAAACGAAACGGAACTCTCAAAATATATTTGGACTTTACAAGACTCTAACAAACCTTTCCAGATAAAATGGAAATGGATAAAATGCATATCTAACATGAAATCTGTCATCTCGTCACACAACAAGAACGTTCTTTCAAATTTCAACTCATCAACGCAACAACCTGACACCTGCAATTGCAGAAAGAAACCAGATTGTCCACTCGAAGGAGAATGCCTCCAATCAAATGTAATCTACCAAGCCACTGTAACCACAGCGATGGCAACTGCAACTTACGTCGGACTGGCAACAAACTTTAAGGAAAGCTACAGAAACCATCAGTCCTCCTTAATCGACGTTCGAACAGAAGAAATGAAACGGAACTCTCAAAATATATTTGGACTTTACAAGACTCTAACAAACCTTTCCAGATAAAATGGAAAGGTTTAAAGCCTATAGCAACATTAGCAAAAAATGTAATCTTTGTCTTTACGAAGATTTCATCATCATTTGTAAAAAGGAGCTTTGTAACCTTAAAAGGCGAAACGAACTAGCGAGTTCATGCCACCACAGAAACAGATATGTACTTTAGAACTCTAGAGTAACGTAACTAAGACACAATCCATCTGTTACCTAGATACTATCTCTTAACGGATCCCTACATTTTACCGCCAGCTTTTAATTTTAACGGTCAATCGTTGAAGTTGCCTGATGAGTGTGGTCCTACAATTTCGGACCATACAAAACAGCACTGTCGCAATTCTTGGGTTGCACGTGACGTCACCAAAAATCAAACCAAGAAACTATCGATTCTTCTGAGTTTCTACTTTCACGAGATATTACAGCACCTAAACATCTTTACATAATCAAGTTTTTGGTTCGAAAGGGTTCTTCGTTTTGCGAGAGAGGACGCTTGAATTTCCAGGCTTTTGCGTGACGCGGCATTTAGCTGGCGGCCGGGAAAGCTCTTATGTGGGTTAAAAACATTACCGATTTTGGGAGATTTTGCAATCTAAACATTCCTTGTCTCAGAATAAATATTACTGTAATCTTTATGAGTTCCTCAAGCGAAGAATTCACGCATTAGTAGGAAAACTCGAAAACAGATGTTTCTGTTGGTATCCGGCGGCCATATTGGTGTTCCTGAAAGGGACACCAACATGGCGTTTCCATACAAAGCTTTATAAATTTAGGTAAACCTTTTTTCCCAATATCTCGCATTTGAAATATTTCACAGACCTAATTCTTGGCAAGGGTTTTTGTATATTTATCTTTTTTCATTTCCCAGATTCTAGTCCTTCTATATTGAATGGTTTGCATTTTTATTTTTCATTGCGTGACAGTGCAAGCCGAGAATAAACGATCAATGATTACTCCTGAAGCCTGAACTCCTGTGATTATTAATAGTCAATGCTCTTCAATTAAATGAATTGAGCGCTCTACGAAATACGTTCTACCCAGAATACAAGTATGTATGTATGTATATATGTATACTTACATGTTGCCATAAACAGACAAATCTACATTCCACTTGCTGTGATCGATCCTAAGAATTTTCATGAATGGTTAGCAGATGGCGTGCTACAAAATAGGACCTTATAAAGTGGGAGCACATTAAAACTATTAAGAGTCGTTAAAACATCGACCCATTTTCGTTACACTTTTTGGAGCTAAATCACAGCTCTATCTTGTAACTTTAAGTATTTGCAATCCTCTGTCGTGTTTGTTGACAAAACGACGTCTTGATGCAGCTATGCTCTGACCTTTTTTTAGTCAAGTAAGATAGTACCCCTTTATACTACGTGCATGTTTTAAAAATTCAGGCTGTGGTGCTTAGCTTCAAACAGTCTTCCGTCTTTCTCATAATACATTTTGCGAGGAAGAAAATTGTCATATAGCTATAGAGGCCCGAGTTGTACAAAACATCTTATGCCTTTTGTTTTCATTTACTTTCCTTTTACCAAATCTTTGTCTTTTATTTCTTTTCGATCTGCATTGATCTAAATGATAATTTTTTAAAAGTCCAACAAAATGGGCGCACTTTCATGGGAGGAGGAAAAACGACACATAAGGACGCTTTTGTCCTGAATACATTAAGCCAGAGCACCGAAAACATTATGCAATTGGTCACATTTATACGGCATTCTCTCTCACACCTCATGCCCATTGACTGACCACATCAGTTAAAATAATGTGCGTTAAGATTGCTATCACGTCTGAGATACACACTTACATCAAACACTAAAACTGTCTTAAATTCAGAGTGCAGCAAAATTTGGGCTAATTTTCTCATTTGAAGTGATACATGCCGTACATAGCCAGGCCCTGTGGTACATCGTGGTAGATCTTTTTATTGTGAGCGGGAGGTTTGTGAATGCCTGTGCTCAACAACAGATAAAATAATGGAGACAATTAACATCTGTTTGAAAGTTCTAAGAAACAATAAGAAAGCAGTGAAAAGGCGTTTTCAGCTCAAACAGGTTCCGGAATTCTCAAGTGTAAGTGAGCTGAAGACTTTCGTTGTAACGGAGAAATCAAGTGTGAGTTTCTTTACTAAAATACAGATCCGGATTTTTAATCCGAAAAGGGATATTTCTTTTTTTTTAACAAAAGTCCAAAACGATCATTGCCAAATGATCCACAACGTACTAACGGAGGTGGATTCATTGGATCATATCCAAAACCAGATACTTTGAAAGGGTTTCCTCACTACGGATCCGAAAAGAGTGAATATTACCAGCGGCAACTCGAAAACATTTTATACATACATCAGCTTTTTGACGAGACTGCTTATCTTTCCGGCCTCTTTTGAACCGGAGTAATGGATCAAACGATCGATTTTATCCGTTTTATCGGGGTGGTAAAATCGCAATACAAACAGGACCTGCATTGTTCTAGTTACAAGAAAAAACTGCTCTACAACTCCGCCGGCGCGTCTTGCAAGACTTTACTTTTCCAAGACTCGCCTTCATTTGGGCCGTCTGAAGCGGTATCCTAAAGGTAAACGTCCAGAATACAATGAAACATCAGCAAACTTAATTTGCAATCTTGTTAACAACCGTATTATTCTTTCTCCAAGATACCTTCGTTATTGTGGGTCGTTTCTATGGAAATGAATTAATAAAAAATAATCCCTTTCTGGATACATCGATTTGTTTTTATTAACGAAAAATCCTAATGATCCGCATTTCTTAATTTTTGATGTTCATTTTTGTGGACAGCCTTGAAACACGCTTTTACGGCTCCATTTTAACTTCTGTTTTCAATCTTTCAGCCTTAAAAATACTAATATTAAATTAAACTCTTAACACAAAGTTTATTATTATTATTATTATTATTATTATTATTAATTATTATTGTACTCAGACAAGCCTAGTTTGATCTATATATAGGCGAATCCTTGTTTACATTTTTTGCCTCATTAGCACAGGCTTATCATTATCTGATGAAGGTAAAAAAAAAGGAAATTTCTGAATATGAAAAAAAATTAACAATTTCAGTTACATTCTGGTGGAAAATATGTTTTCTTCGGCAATGGAGTAAGAAAGACTAAATTCAGAAAGTAGAGTCACGAAACAAATGAAAACGTGGCGCCAGCGATTTTAAGATGGTTTGAAAAAGGTGCCACTTCTTATTCGCATTATTCAAATTCAACTTTATAGCGTTACCTGGGGGACATAAACAAAACATTGTTTTCTTTCCATTCTTTTTTTCTCCTTCTACATTTTATTTTTGTTATCTTTATTTCTTGCTATTATAACATAAATTGTAATTTATTGAAACGATTTTTTTTTTTTTCATGTGTAAGGCAACATTTCTTTTCTCGCTTTTTTTTTAAGACACTAATCTAAAAGCTCTTTAATCACACGACCTACAATTTGAAACCTTAAAAATGAAAATGTAAAAGTACACGATGAGTATGTGCAGAAAGACACCTGACTGAGAACGCAATTAGTGGTGACAGAAACTATAGAAAGAATGGCCAACAGTCTAAAATGTGTTATTGTTTACGTGACGGTTAGGAATTATAATCTGCTTCATCACTTTTTTACAGTGAAAGAGCTATGGTTCTTGTTTACACACGCAAAAATTTTCTTTGTCGATTATAATTTATATTAGCACACCGAACGCAATGAATTAGCTAATAGACCATGCGGGAGCTAATATATTACTAAGAGAGGATTATACTCGCTTGATATTACACTTTTCATAGAATATGTTAATTTTGTCTTGTAAAAAAAAACAATAGTTCAACCTTTATTCAAAGCTTCTGAGTTACCGAAAACTTAAGTTTACTCCTCAATTTTTAAACTCCTTCTTCGTATATTCGAAAAACATTGCAGCTTTTAAACTCAATCTAAGGAAGGTGGAAAAATTTCTTTTTCCTCCGATTATTGTTTCTTTTGACTTAAATTCCTATCGCTTTTTAACCCCCAAGCGTCACTGAGGCGTCGTAATTATGTAGCTCTCTTCTCACATTAAGCATAAGTTTTGTGGAGATTATAATGCAGTCTGTCGTCTTTTGGTTAAAAATAAATTGGACTTCCGGCATATATAAAGGCGAAAAAGTTGCCAGTAAAATATTATAGTTATAACTCTTCGCTTTAAGTATTTGACTGGTATTAGTTCTTCCTTTTGACCAAAACCAATTTTTCCTATCGGTCGTCAATCATACCTCGATGCAAAAAGTCCTTTAACTTAATGGGTTGTTCCACTTCAGAGACTGGCAATTTTACGGAACCGTGACAAACCGCATGCAACATTACAGTTAAAAGAGACAATCCAGATCATCAGCTTAACAAAGTATTTCATAATTTGTTTTGCGATAGCTTAAAAGCTACTTCGCTCATTATAAGAGTAAGAAAAACATACAAACTTTCTTTAACGTCCATGGCAACCGAAAATATTACATTCTAACGGGTTGTTCACAACATGTTTTCAATAACGTCACAACCGAAACTTTAAGCGCAAGCAATTTCTTTATTCTAATCATTTCAACCTCCAGAACCTTTCGAAATTAACAACCCAGAACTGAAATTTCAGCTGAAATTATCTTCCCATGTATGCATGACGTTTGTGTGATTGCGTCAGAAGAATTTCACATTGAACTGAATTAAGCAAATTGGAGAGGCATTGCAACATTTTCCAATACTAGTTCAATCTTAAGTTAACTCGCAAACCAGAAACCTTTACTGTCGTTAACTGTGTAACAAGTGTATTGAAAAAGTAAACTCACAGCTTTCAAGACTTTCATGGTAGGTAAACCTTTCACTTGCTAGTTGTAAATAAGATAAACGACTTCTTAGAATCTGAGCTGGGGCGAAAACGGTTACGCGAGCAAGAACGCCTTAGGCTGATCATGAGTTTTGTCATGTGATGGCAGTACGAACTTCATGCTGGAACGAAACTCATTCCGAAGTGAAATTCATTCCTGTATCAAGTAAATTACCCCTTGGTCTTGTCCAACTCCTCTGCACGCTATATCATCGAAAACAAGAATTGCCTTTTAAAGCTTCAAAAGTGATCATTACTTCTTTGGTGCGATGTCCAACTTAGGAATCGATATTGATCAGCGCGCTAGCTTAACTGTATCTCAGTAAGTTTGCTAAATTCTGATCAGGTAATTTTTCCCCCTAACAAACTTGTATCGAAATGTAATATAATCATTTGAGACCATTTGTTTTCTACCGTTACACCATTAAAAAATTAAAAACGTATATGCTGTCATAAGCAGATACCTCTACATTCCACCTGCTAAGATTCAATGAAATGCTATGAGCGGTTAGTAGATGGCGTGCTGCAGTTATGTTCTGACCTTTTCACAACCCCTTTAGATTACTTGTTTTAAAATTTCAACTTTCCTGAAATGAAAAATAGCAGAAGAAGACTATCTTATTTTTTTTACTTTCTTTTCTTTTCTTTTTAGTAAATCTTTGCCCCTTATTTTGAGCGGCAGCTGCAGCAAAATTTGGCTTACTTTTTTCATTTGAAATAAATACAATAACATAACTACATCTTGTGGTGAATAGCGAGAAGCAACTTAATGTTATAAATATGGAAATCTGTATATCTTTTCGTTGTATTATTCATATGTAATATAGTAAGCATCTGAGTGAAGCCAACACCTAAAAAAATTGACTTCTAACACATGAAAATTCCATAATTGTGTAAACTTTGCAATTATTTTCTCTTTTGCAAATAACTGGCGCCAAGGCAACAAGATGACTGTCCGTAACTTCCTGTGTATATTTGTCACATGTATATTCCTGTGGACCGCTGGTGAGTAAAATACATTTAAAAATGCTCTTAGACTAGCCTTTTTCAACGCTTGAAAGCTGATTCAGTTTATATTTCAGTATTTTCATTCTATTCATTCCCTTTTTGTTGGCGACATGACAAAATCTTATGGCACAGCATATAGTACCGAAGGCTTGCCATGACACAAACAGACTGTGGTTGCCCGTGTGAAAAACCTCCATGGAATTCCATGGAATTCCATGGATTTCCATGGAAAATTCTCCATGGAATTCCATGGAGGATTAGGACATCAATTTCCATGGAATTCCATGGAAATTTCTCCATAGATTTCCATGGAAAATATTTGTATGGAGGATTAGGACATTTCCCATGGAATTCCATGGAAAACATTAGGACACCAATTTCCATGGAAATTTCTGCATTGACATTTTCCATGGAGGATTAGGATTGACATTTTCCATCGAATTCCATGGAAAAGTTCCATGCAATTCCATAGAAACTACTCCTTCGATTATTCCATGGATCTCCAGGGAGTTTCATGGAATTCACAGGAAATACACATTTAAAATATTCAGTGAATCAAATGGAATACATAACAGATTTTGGTCCACTGCAATTTATTTAATCAATAAAAGGACCACATAAATCTCTTTTTAAAGATATCAATCAAAAGTTAACATGCTTTTGGCGGAAAATTTGCCATACTGTAGCTAAAACAAATTAATGTTTACTTGTGACTATAGACATTGGAGTTTAGAATGCAGCAATCATATTGAAGTAGCTTAAATGAAAAGTTTAGATTTAATATAAAGCAAGGAATCTTGGCCTGGTGTTTAAGAAAAGTAACAGGCGAACAGATGCATAATTGCGAGAAAAAAATAAGCTAATACTAATGAATACATAAACCGTCAGTATGTAAGACTTAAACATGGCTTTATTTAATGCGACGAAAAAGGGAAGTGCTACTTATTTCCTCGATCAGAACCATGGTATTTTAAGTTATAGCAAAGTCCTACCTAATCCTTGGGAAAAACGGCGTCAGCCACAATTATAATTTATCAGTCTCTTGTACAGTTTTTACGTAGCAGGCATGAAAATTCTAAATATGATATTTCTTCTTATCCATCGAAGCAGTCCATCGAAGTACAGTCTTCGATTTCTAATTCTGCTAGAATTAGTAACTATTCCGAAGGATTCCAAAGGTAATTTGCGAGAAAGACCACATTCATATCTGTATAAACAAAAAAGATGAGAACTACATATTAAAACCGATAAACAGCACCCGAAAAGTCACCCTTCTAAATCTAGCAGAGACAATCGAGCGGGCGAATTCAGTTGAGCAATCAAACACGAGTTGTGTACATATTAAGCTTACCTTCCTCCTTTAATGCGCGATCCAGCTGAGTCTTTGTTCAATCGAAGTCGATTTGAAACAAGCCAAATGTAAGCAACCTCACAAGTGATATTTTGCGCTGAAAATAACATCTTTTTCGGATGCTTTCATTGCAAAGACAATCCGTTTACTCAACACTGTCGTACTGCACAGAAGTCCGCCTAAAGATTCGAACCAAGAAAACTGATCTTCTACGCATTTCTATTGGTTCAAAAGCCCCACGTGATCGCGTAAGTCACTAAGCGAGGAGGCCTGGACGCCAGTTCAAGCTCCAAACATGGCGTCAAATCACGGCACGATCGTGGAGATGTCTGTCTTTAAAGGCTTTAAATTGTGGTCCCTTTCAGAGGTAGTTGTACTATTCTGACACTGTCGAAGAGTAAAGCAGTGAGAGGAAAATATTGCATTGTTCTCCCAGGTGAGGGAACCTTTGAAAAAAGGCAGCAGGCCTATTCATAGTCTCATACACAGCCGTTCTTAGTGTCGTCACGCAACGCTCCTCCCCACTAAAAACGGCTGTGTAGCAGACTAACCTATCCACGGATGCGGCAAAAAAGCTCTAATATTGCTTGTGTAGGTTCGCCGAAATACTCCATGCAAAGCAATCTCATCAATCAGGTTGGAGTCGAGTAATATAGGGAAAATCTTAGCTCTCAACCAAAAACACTTCGATACCGAGATGAGTTATGTGAGTACTGGGATCATTTTCTACTACATCGTCTTGCATTTGCTATTCGTACGGGATTCCGACTAAACTGATATATTAGGGCTATTAAAGCACTGACTCGAAACGGTTAGCTTCTAATTAGGGTTACGGTTGTTTTTATATGAGTAAAAAGCAGCGAGTTACTACTCCGTGGTAGAGTGGTTAGGTTACGAACTGTGGATTCTACGCCCCTGGATCGGTTCTCAATCTTGCCACATTGAATTTTTCTTCGTTTCAAAATTTGTCACTGAAATTTTTTCCTTCAAAATGGAACAGTGGTTGAAGAGACTTACACTTACATGGAAATTTGTTGATCAGAAATTTCAAGAGACTTGAAAATTTCATATAAATTTCAAATAGAGACTTGATCCCGTATTTCATAGCAAATAAACGTCGGTATAGTCGGGTCCTGTACGAATAGCAGCACTGTGTCAATGTAATGAAGCAACTGCATGTTGTTAATAACAGTGATCTTCTCATATTTTAAATGCAACGCTGCTTTTAAAAGATAAATGGCAGACAGCCCTACTAAAAAACAATTTCCTATTTATTTTTTTTAACAGGATCATTTTTTTATTAAGCACTCAAAACATTCCTCTTTATAGTTAGCAATAAAATTTCTTACACTGGGACTTTCAGCGTCGCCTTTCGGTGAACAATACTTTTGCATTGTCTGTGTAATTTAAACTAAATGCACTATTTTGCTTTTAGAAAGCTTCCAAATGTTTCCTATTTTTCTATCCAATAAAAAGTGCAGACTTGAACATGTGGTTAACGAGTTGATGAGTTGCTTGATTACTGAATTTCTATGGATTTTCTCATACAAACAGCATGGTATTCTATTGAAGTCCATGGACACGCTATGGCATTCCATGAAACTGCATCGGTACTTCAGGGAACCCCATGGCATTCCATGGAACTCTACAATATTCCCTGGAATTCCATGGACCTCCAAGAAAACTCCATGGAATTTCATGGCATTCCATGGAACTCCATCAATACTTCATGGAACTCTGTGGAACTCCATGGCATTCCATGGAACTCCATGGATACTCCATGGAACTCCATGGCATTCCATGGAACTCCATGGATACTCCATGGAACTCCATGGCATTCCATGGAACTCCATGGATACTCCATGGAAGTTCCGTGGAATTCCATGGATTTCCATTGGTTTCCATGGAATTCCATGGATTTCCATAGATTTCCATGGATTTCCATGGATTTCCATGGAATTCCATAGAATTCCATGGAGGTATTTCACACGGGTGAGCGGTAACAAGACGTTAAGGAGCGTCGTATTTGTGGATCTGATTAATTGTAAATGCGGGCAAATAGTAAGAAATGATATATGGTGAGAGCAAGGTGTAGATTTGTCAATTTTCAATGTTACGAGTTTGAATGTTTTGAGGGTAATTATTCATTGACCATCAGCACCCAGGGATGTCGAATTAACCCAAGGAAGTTTAATACCATAGAAGGAACATAGTCTTTACAGAGCTTTAAAACACAGCATCCGCGAACAAAAACTTGACTTGAACTTAAAAAAAAACTAAACAGCCTCTGCCAATAATAACAAACTCTCTCTTGAACTTCAGCTGTCTTACGGCCTCCGACAACTTGTATAACACACGACTTGAAAATCGACCTTCGTCACACTTGACTAAACACAGGACTTCAGCTCGTGGTAAACAACTTAGTTCGTCAAAACAACTTGCTTCAGTTGGAACTTGTATATCGTTTCACATAAGGTTCTAGAAAATACTAAACCGGTGAATAGTAGTATAGCTTTTCGACATATTTTATGATTTCAGTAACTGATGCAAATCTGCTGACTCATGCTGAAATGTAAACATACTCTAATTAGTTATTCATGAATGATCCAAAAACGTAGAGAACGTGCTAGAAAGTCACGCAACGCATGACAGCAATTTTACTACGTAACACTTAACAAAGACAAAACATCTTTGTGCAGCATTTTAACTTTAAATTCATCATAAAACAGTTCGTAAGGAGTGGTCACTCATGAAATGATTTCAATACTGGAAGAGAAATTTCGTGTCTCTGCTCGTCCATGTAATATCTTCTATTTATTTCTCGGGTAAATTAAAGACTAAACTCGAAGTGATCTCAAGATATCTCCATGGCAAGTAATTCGATCTCATTTCGTGGAATAGCCGAAACGAACTTGAGCGCCCAATCTTGTCCCGAAACTAGAGCATAATTTCATAGCTATTTTTCATATCCCAAATTAATTTGGGTCGCAGGATCGCAATCAGCAAATCCCTCAAAGTAGAGTCTTCTCTGACCTGACGGGTCACAACACAAGAAAGCCAAAAAAATGAGCGCTTACCATTTGTACGGAAATTTTGGGGAAAGTTTCCGTCAAATAGTACTGGTATGTTTTTTGGCACCGAAAACAAGAATACCATTTACAAAATGCCAGTGAATTTTTTCGCTCTCTCTCGACTTGAAGCCTGGCCTTAATAATCCAGACAAATGGTACAGAAAATTTCGGTCCTTTCGGTAAAAAGCGGGAAAAACGTAATACCTCCAAAGGTATTACTTTTTTCCGGAAAATTTCCACCGGTATGAACTTTTCCACTTGAATTCTCCTCTGAATTTACGGGTTTTCCATACAAATGGTAAGCACTCAATAATTCTTTCTTCCTCGAATAAGTCAAAGAAATCGAAGTGATCTTGAGATAACTCGAACTAATTTTGCTCTCACTTCGTCAAATAGCCGAATAAAACTGAAAACCTACAGACTTTGGGTGCCCAATCTTGTCCCAAAATAAGTAACTATGGGACTTTCCTAGGCGTCGCGAATCCTTTACTTCGGGCTCCGCCGAAGTAAAAAGTGAAGCTGGACATGGCGCTCAAGCTAGAACCGCGGTTTTCAGAAGAAACCCCTTCGACTCTTGTCACGATTGGTCCGTTAGAAAACAAACCTAGCCTGCTACTGATGAAAGAATGAGAGATGGTGAATTTTTCAGCTCGGTGAAACAAATGAGAAAATGAAATTATAATCAACACTGTCACGAGCGTGGGACAAAGAAAAAATCTGAGTCCCCGACAGGATTAAAAACCTATGTCCTCCTAAACACCGGGCGGGCGGTCCACCGCTGAGCTACGGAAAAGTCATAGCGAGTGAGGCCATATAATTGGTTCATATTTAATACGCGTCCTGCCTACTGCTAGGATCAGCAATGTCGGGATCGTACTGTATGATGAAAGAATGAGAGATGGTGAATTTTAAGCTCGGTGAAATAAATGTGAAAATGAAATAATCAGCATGTCACGAGCGTAGGACAAGGAAAAAATCTGAGTCGCGGACTCGTTTTTTTTTTTTCTTTGTCTCACACTCGTGACATGCTGGAGAGATATGCGCGCTGAGATTATACAAATTAATTTCAACAATCAAAATTCTGATTGTTTTTAAAGCGTGACCCTCCTTGTCACGTAAACTGGGCGCCGACTTCCAAGCGAATTGGGTTTGAATGAGGGCTATTTTGATAAAATTTAGGGAACTTTTCTTCTCTCAGTCATGCTACATCAAGTTTCCTCACTGTTTCGTCGTCACGAATCAAAAGTGTTAAGACAGTTTTAATTGTAGTTTTGAATTAAAAACGCATGTCATTCATATTAATAGAGCGCAAACTACAATTCTACAACAACATACTGTAGTGGTCAATATAATAATTAAAATCAAAGTTTTCTTTTAAAAACAACCTACAAAAGACTCTAGACCAAAGATAAAGACGAAGACGTTGTCTGTTGCTACTATTTTTTTTTCTGTGCTGACAGAACAAAGCGACGCTGTTTTTGATTTCTTTGTTATGATCTTCGGGAAACACGAAATCGCGTAAAATTGTTCGATCCTGCGCCGATGACTGTGACGTCGAGATAAGCAGAACCAAGTGTCATCCGTATACTACTCCATTTTAAGCAGTCTGTGAATAAGAGGAAATGTACACTCTGCTATTTTCAAAAATCCGAACAAATATGATTCAACACAAACAGTAAAAAACAGTTCAAAGACATGGCATGACACGCGATGTAACTGCCCTGTTGCCTCTTTAAGCCCGCGGATCATGGCGGTTTTGGTAATATAGGCGGGCCAGGGCAGAAAAACCGCGAGGAATTTGGGGCGGGCACCTATCGTTCGCGCACGCTTTTGTGGCTTCGTTGCTCAGTAGTGCGTCCGACAAAACCGCTATGCTCCGAAGGCTACTTTTAAAGAACAAGCTCGACGAGCAAATGGTGGTGTTCATCCTTGCTGTGGATCAAGATAACTACAAGAAGGAATCTAGCCAAATTCGATAACGTTTCGTTCGTCAGGATTTGAGTTTCGTTACGAAAACTCATGACCATGCTGTTGTAATCGTTTATTAATTAATCAGCCGCCGCCAACTCGCTCGATAGCTCTTTTCATAAGATATGTTTGACAAATACAGTCGAACCTCCCCTAACGGCCACCTCTCTACAACGGCCACTTCATTTTATCCCGGCGGACTCTTATTAAAACCTCGCCTACAACGGCCACTAAAACGTGTTCCCAACTGCCAAAATAACCTCTCAACAAGGGCCAGTTTTATCAGCGACTGATGAAGAAGTCAAGGATGGTCATGAATTTTGATCCATATGGCGCGTTGATGATAAATCGCGGCAATCGTATTTTGATTTTGTTCCATTCATGCTGCTGAAGTAAGCATAATTGTCTACGATACTTATGGAGAATGTTGGGAACCTTCCGCGTTTTGTCACTTTAACATTTTGATTCAAAACATAATTCAAGCTTTTTGCGTATTTTGTCTCTATATATTATTTAAGATTGGATTATTACCATTATAGGACGCACTAAGCATGAACTTAGCACAATAAACATGCTGCACTACTAAAAAAAATTGTCATATTACCCCCCTACCTCTCCATAACTGTCACCCCTCCACAACGGCTACTTTCTTCTGTCCCGCTGGTGGCCGTTGTGGAGAGGTTCGACTGTATCAGCCACTAAAATAACTGAACAAGAAGGTTTTGTGAAATATGAAAAAAAAGATTCCATCTAGCATTTCTCCACTCATTGTGGATTAGCAGTGGTTGATTTTCTTTCAGAAACTGCCAGTACAATGGCTGCTGATAGGAGGACACTGTAAATCCACGCAATTAAATTCTAAGCGCAAACAATTTCAAACGTAACGCAAAAAAGTCTTCTGTAATCACCAAACGATGGCCGAGATTTAAACAGATAAAAACAGCCTTCCTAAATCTTCGACAGAACTTGAAAAAATTGGGCCAATTTTGTCAAGTTATTTTCCACCGGCTTAAGGCTAGAGACATTATTAGGTTCATTTCGTCGGAGAGTACAGTCAAAACGACTCCGACTAAAGACCATTCAAAGTTTGAGCTCGTGAAAACTTTTACTTATTCCGAGACATGGAAAGGTTCAGCACAACGTAGGATGGAGAGGTGTAACGCTTATCCTCACATATCTTTTTTCAGGCAGTAATTGAGGCTCTACACGTGCCATGTTTTGATGTAATAATGACCGCCTTTTTCTGGTTTAGAATTAGAATTACGGTCTTTCACTGTATATTTCTCGGGAAAAGGGCGATCATCATATACATCAAAACACAGCACAAGGATCTTTTTTCCCATTACAATCGTATTCTCAGAAAACTTTAAGGAAAAATGTCCCGAGAAGCGCTCGAAAATACAAACGAAATGTGCTCATGCCCCCTGGGCATCCTATAACATCGAATTAATTCAATATTGCCGCCGTATCGGTAAAAAGGTCTATTGAAAACCTGTTCCCCAAAGTAGCTATTATAAAAACTAAGAGTGCAACCATTTTTTTTTTTTTTCTTCTCCTTCTTTCCCTCTCCTCGCTCTTTCTTTTTCTCCTTTCCTTTTCCTTCGTCACTATGATTTTGGAGCTTCTCGGGCTTAAAAAAAACTGCCTTTTGACCCCTTTTCCCTGAAATGTATGCAAATTTCTTTGGTTTTCAAAAAATCGGCGAGATGTTTATATTTACATTGTAGTCTCTTTTTCTTTTGAGGCGTAGCACGTCATTCAAGAAGAAGACGCCGTCATGGGGGTAAGCTTGTCATGGAATTAATACGTGTCGGGAAAGAAATAGGTGATGCTTAACTTGATTATTTTGTGATTAAATATTAATTAGAAATTGACATTTGTAGCGCAAAAGTTAGATTTCGTGACATTAGATTTCACAATAATTAATGTAGACAAAGTCCGAGTATATTTACGATATAAAATGATGTAACTGCATGCATTTTCTTAGGCTAAATAAGGTGAAAGAACGTGCGATTTTGTAATATAGATACATTACAATGGGAACTTTTACTGTACATGTGATTAATGTAAAAATACTGCCTTACGCAAGGATAGTAGAAAAACCACTGTATACTTAGAATGTTTTAGTTGATAGTTGAGTTGATCGATCCGTTGATCGTTGATTGTTTAGTTACGTTGATCGTAGTCTTACGAACGTTGTTAAGTGAGAGTTGTACATCGCAGTAGATTGTTGGATCGCATTAAATCGTGTTGTTACATCGAAAGATACAGTCCTCTTGATTTGTTTGAACCAGCGGAGCGGGGTTAAAAGAATTCCGCAACAATACGGGCCTGACGATCCATCGATCTGCGACGGCTACGCGAACGTCGCGTAAAAAGAGAATTTGCGTTCTTTCGGTCCTGGCTTGTAAACGATACAGCTATTTCGAGGAAGGTTGTCGGAAAAAATGTGCACGCGACAATCCCGAAAGGTGATATGGGATACGATCAAATCACTGTTCCTGACACTGAAGCTTTCGAACCTACTTTTGTTACCTTCCTTTAGCACTTACAAACATACGTCAATGGCCACTCGTGCCATTCTCTCAAATTTCTTTGAAGAACAGTGAACTCAAAACCACCCACAATACCTTTCGAGACTGTCGTGTGCACTTTTTCCGACAACCTTTCTCGAAATAGCTGTATACCAAGTGAATCATGCAAGTCTCGAGTTACGCCACGAAAAAAAACGCAACAATGATCTCTAACCCTTACACAATAACACAATTAACTTTACACAATGGAACAATTCCTATCCACTTAATTACTTTGTCAAATGTAGGGAAACCCTGCTGAAGTTGTATTCCAAGGGACCATATCCAAGTTCAGAAAGAGAAATAAAATTTCGTCGTTGCTTGTTTGCGTTCTCTATAAGAGTTAACGCGAAATTAGGAATTTTCATGTCGTAGCTGTGTAAACGGTAAAGAGATGTAGTACAAAACTGCACGTGCAAAGTAGTCGTTTTGCTCAGTAAACCTTTTCTTTTAATAGCGAGAGAAACCCTTACATTCGAGGACGAGTATGCCTCAGCCTGTTCCCGGCTAAGAGATAGCCAGATCACAGGCATATATTTTCGCGTGCCTTACACTTACGCGTCATATCTACTATCTGAGGAGCCTAGAACAGGCTAGAGGATGACTAGGAGGACGAAAATTGATTCAAACCTTTCAGTTTTTGCGTATTCTCAAAAAAAATTGACACGTCGGAAAGCTTTATTTTCCTTTTTTCACCAGAAAGGTTAGCACTGTTATTTTTATTTAAGGAGGTTAAGCCCTTCAGTCTTCCGGTGACTTGTTTCTGTCGTGAAAGCATTAGCCAAAACCCGTAGTTATCCTGGATGCCAGAGGTCTTGTCGCTCAATTGCACTAAAGCGGCGAGAAGGGTAAAGAGCGAAGTGCAAAGAAGGAAAAAACCTCTGGCACCCACGATAACTCCAGCGAAGTAGAGCCTAAAATGTTTGAGGAAAGGGGTAGATATAGTATCTTTTACACTATAGAGACTATTATTCCTGAAATCTTCTTCAGGGCAACAGGAAACCAGGTGTGGACCGAAGTCTGACTGTAGATGTAAGCCGGGAAACCACTGTGGCACTGGCGAAACGAGCATCAAATGCAGCAAGTTTAACGACGACTGCGGAGACCACGAAGAGTGCTGTTGCGAAAGTCATTGCCGTATGTTTTCCATAACAAATCACTTTCTTGCAAGATGTTCAGTTTAAAATTAGAAAACCAACCCAGAGTTTAGCAGATAGGGCGTCCGTATTAGTTAGCAGCTTTTGCGCGGCGTTAGTTCTTTTCGTGCTTGTTTACAAGTCGGTTTTTTAGTAATGGACCGCAATAAACTTTTTTCTTCCAACTAACTGCACTTCAATATGTATGGTGTTACGCTACTCGCTGGGAACTTGCCGATGGTAGCTACACCTCAGTCATGATTTCAAAATGAATAGAGGCATTTTGCTCATTTTTTTGGCCGCGGAGCTAAGTATTTTTATGGAGAGAAACTCATGTTACATTAAACACGCATGTGATACAAAACTTTCAAACACATTATATGATTTCTTATCTCTTAAAACATTTGAGATTAAGTACGATTTCACACATTGTATGGCAAAAGTATTACACTGATTAATACCTTCACTCTGCTTTTTATAAAAGAAGATATGTTGAGCACCATTTGTCCTCTTTCTATTTAGTTTTGTTCATTCAGAATGACTTAGGTAGAAGGGTAGGTTATTTTGACTGTGGGTGGTGGGATTATCGGCCTCTACAGGACGCTACGTTGTATGTAACATTCTTTAACTTATATTTACACAGATGTTTCGACTAAGAGCTTAGAAGAAACGGGACGAACGACAGCGGTATCATCAACATTATGGACAAAAGCAGCAGCAACAAGAACAATAACACCCTTATCAGTGTCAACCACAGCAACACCGATAACAAAAACGTCATCAACTTCATCATCAACGTCAACCATATCAACATTGTTAACAAAAATATCAACAACATCACCATCATCATCGTCAACCATATCATCAATGATATCAAAAACATCATCATCATCACCGTCATCTACATCATCAAAGATAACAAAAACAGCACCAAAATCTTTGAAAACATTGGTAAGTTATGCTGGATTGCGCATTTTTATTGCATGCACTAACATGACGAATCGACTCCGCAACAATTAATAAAGCTAGCCTAAATGCAAATGTTGGGATTTGTTTCGTCCCTGTTGGCAGTGGTGTGCAAACAGATGCAGCAAATCCCAACAATGTTGGGATCTGCAGTGCATCGTGGGAAGGATACAACCCATAAGACTTTAGGAACTATACAGTGTTATGAGCGTGCGTGGCCCCAACAAATGCAGTGTTAAAAGAACTGTGCAAAAAGGATCCAACATTGTTGCGCTACGGTTCGGCGATCACGGAACAAAACGAATATAGGGAGCTGTTGGCTCAAAATTCTTACCGGTTTTAACATTTTCCCAACAACACACAACAACATGCAACAGGGTGCGCAAACAGACGCAACATGTAACAAAAGTAAAACGATGTTGGGAGATGTTAGCGAACAATGTTGCGTCCGTTTGCACGGGGCTTTAGAGGGCAGGAAAACGGCCTGTTACCTCGAACTCGAGTACCCTATACATTACACATTATAGGGAAGCTCTCTCGCGCGCGAAGCGCGCGCCACAGGGCACCATGGGTAACAAAATTTAGTTACCTATGCATGCAAGAAATTTTGGTTTTGAGAAAATCGTCCGTACGTTCGTTCACCCCTTCATGTAAGCCGGAATGAAATTTTGCATTTCAAGCACCGTGCGTTTCGACGGTAAATTGCACAGCCACCCGGACTTTTAGAGATAAATAACAACAAGAACGACAAAGCCGATTCTTTCTTTCGACTTAACGTCTACATTGACTTGGAAAACAGAGAGAGATAGAAAACAAAAGATTTGTTGTTGCAAGAAAAACATGAAAATTTTATATCGGAGGTGAGAAAACGAAAAATGCTAGCGGCCAGCTAGGTAAAAATGAGCGGTAGCGAAAAGAAAGTGAACAGGCACACATACAACATTTCCTCCATAAAACGTGTAATTAGGAAGTTTCTGGAAGTTTCTCGTTATAGTCGTGCAAAACAACAGCAAAGAAATGTACATAAAAAGTGTACTGCACGTGCAAAGTTGTTTTTTTGCTAATAGGTGGTTTTCATGCAATCTCGGGAGACACAAATAACAATGGTGAAATGAACAAATGCTGGTGGTCATACAAAGCGAGCTAATGAGCGATCTTTTGTTTACCGTCCACCAGCATGACGGCGATGACGTAACGTGAAAACCACCTGTAAGACCTACTGGTTTTTTTGCGCTGTTTTTGTTGCCGTCGCCGTTTAACATTACACCATTTCATATTTTGTTTGAGCCAACTATAGATATTAACCAGAGCTTCGCTTTCAGCCCTGGCTAAATCTATATATTATGTACCGATGGCTTCTGTGAAAAAGTGGCTTTTCAAAGTGATCCCGTTATTAAGGCCACGGATTGAGAACGCAAGTTAGTTCCTTGAGAAAGGGCCCTCATAGCACGGTGCAAGCGCGAAGAATTTCCTTAGACAACTATAGCTATAATTTGGGTTAATGTACAGCAGTAAGAACCATAAAACCGAAGAAAAAAAGAAAGGGTAAAAAACGGTAAAAAGAGGCAACATTTAAATGACTGTGAATGTTGACTAGAGGCCGCTCGCGATCGGTGTCAGGCAGTTATAACATAACAAGAGAGTTGCTGATCACGAACAATGAAAACGATTGTTTTTCTCGATGAATTTGGCTATAAAAGTATTTGCTACTCGGTGATAGCTGGGTAATAACAATACTCCAATAATAAGGCAAGTCTGGAGATTCAGCTACACTGTCCGGTGCGAAATAGCGAGGTATCTACAAATGAAGGCGAGGGTTGACCGTGCCGGCCCGATTAACAATTAATAGTAAATGCTGAGGTAGGGATCCGAAATCTGACTTTGGGGTAAACTTATGTTTCACAAAACTTTATACATTCCTTTGCAGTTATCTCAATATCTTTCGTCGATTAGGGTTCTCAATGTCAAAGACAAAGATTCATTACAGGTGAACGTCATCTCTACTACAAGTAACTAACTTGATGCCTAAGGCCTATGCCAAACGTCGACGTTTTCATGAGACGAACCCAACTCTAATTTGGGTCAACCTAAGTCAAGATCGTCTGTTGGGTCAGACGTCGATCTTAGCACGCGTCGAATCAATCAACAGAATCGGATCAGTAATAATTTCCCCCTGAATGATTTTATATACATTATCAAACAGTTCTTTAATTTATTAGTTTAGTTCGTCGCATGTGAAGATCGCCTTTTGTCTCGGAGACGATCTTCGGAAGTTCTATTCGTCTGAGGCAGACGGATAGAATGGCCGTATTCACACTAGATACGGGATTATCCATCTGAGACGTGTTGGACGGTCCAAACTCATTCAGACGAACTTAAATGAGCGGAGACGTCGAACTTTTTGTGAACTTAACTCACTAAGTTTGGTTTGTCTCACGAAAACGACGTTCAGGTCTACTCTACATAATGTCGCACATATTCAAGTGTAGCGCGCACGGATTAAAACATTTCACTCCATTTTCAAGAAGACTTTTTCTTAAAAATCACTCGGTACTTGAAACTCCCTTGTCTTTACGGTCTACGGTCAGTGAGCCGTGTGTGCTCATTTAACTATTGTCAGGGGAAAACAAACAAAACTGACGATTTGAAGTTATTTACTTCATTAGGAGATTTGACCACGAAACCTAAATAGATACATTTATTATAAAGAATAGATGCCGGGGGATTGGTCTTTCAGCAGCATATCTTCTCTAAACATTTTCCCTTATTTTTTATCTTTTTTAATTTTCACAGAAAGCAACCAATATTACTAGCATTTTGTTACAAAATTTGAGAAAAGAACCGCCAGATGAAATTAATATACTGGTAGCCACTCACGAACTCGAATCATTTGCAATTAAATACGGCAAGACTCATCTCACAGCGAAGGAAAGGGCAATTGATCCGCAAGAGTTGTTTGGTGAGTTTGGTGCTCTGTTTGATGAGTCAGTTTTTGCATATTCAGTTGAATATTGATAAATTAACGTGCAGCTTCTTATTTACAGTCACATTTATAGGGTTGATACTGACGCTTGCAAAGAAAAGAAAAGCGATTTTTTCGCATTTTTAATACCCTCCACAGATTTTTAGCAAAGTGGGCCTAGTCAGGCCATGAATAACTAAAGGTATAATAACTAGTTAGCCATATAAAAAAGTGGCCTACACAAGGAGCTCAATTAAACAAGTGACTACCTTGGAAACAAATCCAACTGGTAGTTAGGGCAGGACTTCTCAAGGGGTTTAAGGCCTGGATCAAAGGTGTATTCTGAGCATAGGAGTATATCTCTCGCCAGGAGACCTACAACAAAATCAATTTTTCCCCAAAACGTAAATCTTGAGGGTTTTTTGTGCCTTAACGTTTAATAATGGACACGTGACATGTCACCTGACCAAAAATTGAAAACGAAGAAGCTTGGTGAATAGACCTTCCCTGCATTCCTGAAAACAAAGGCACCAACTCGAGGCTCGGGTGTACAAAATACGTGATTTGTATGAAATTGTCCACCCGAGCCTCGTCCTCATTTCTTTATGTTTGCTCACTGGAGCGTAGAGCGGGAAAGGTCTATTGGGAGCGAATTTACTTTGTTTGGATAAACAAACTGGCATTTTTGAAAGAGAATAAACTTAACTAACTTTCTACGTTTGGAATAAATGTACGCAAAGTTTAAAATTAAAGTTTTAAATAATTCAAGATTAAAATTGGGCATTTAAAATAATGTTTTCCTCATAATTTTTTATTGAAGTGCGCACGGACGATCATTTCAAACGTGAAGTGTTAGAAATAGTTAATAATATATAGATTTAGCCAGGGCTAAAAGCGAGGCTCCCATTAGTATATTTATAATTTAAATCAAACAATAAACTTGTATTCCACAATTCAGTTAACTTTAGAGCACATAGCACATTCATGTGACTTTTGANGTAGAGCGGGAAAGGTCTATTGGGAGCGAATTTACTTTGTTTGGATAAACAAACTGGCATTTTTGAAAGAGAATAAACTTAACTAACTTTCTACGTTTGGAATAAATGTACGCAAAGTTTAAAATTAAAGTTTTAAATAATTCAAGATTAAAATTGGGCATTTAAAATAATGTTTTCCTCATAATTTTTTATTGAAGTGCGCACGGACGATCATTTCAAACGTGAAGTGTTAGAAATAGTTAATAATATATAGATTTAGCCAGGGCTAAAAGCGAGGCTCCCATTAGTATATTTATAATTTAAATCAAACAATAAACTTGTATTCCACAATTCAGTTAACTTTAGAGCACATAGCACATTCATGTGACTTTTGAGGGAAAGGCTAAGTGGTTTTAAAGAAAAAATAATTTGCAAACAGCCCAAGAGTGAACAAAATCTTACATCGAGTTGATAACCTCATATGTACAACCAAAAACTAGCAATCATCTTCGATCACATTTAAGAACCATAATGGCTCTTGATCACCGTAAGATTAATTAGGCCTGGAAAAAAAATCAGGTCGAATTTTTTTGCGTTCGATAAGCTTACTTTACAAAATCTTGTCAACAAATCTGGTTGCGTGTAAACCAACCTTTTATACCATTTATACATCACATCTGAGATGAAACAGTACTATTAGGTACTGTTTTTATCATACAGATCTCGGACAGAATGCAGTATTTCACAATTTTGCAACACAAATTGCATTCATTCAATATTCAGGACGATCGAACCACGCGTGGGCTTTTAGCTAAACCGTTAAAAAAATTTCCAAAATCACATATACGGCCAGCCGGTTCTCACTTTTGTAGTGCGAGTTGTAGCGAATGTTTGAACGAGCATACTAGAGTTAAGCTCCAACATAATAAAGAGATTATTATGTTTATTTTTTATTTAATGGTTTTATGTAATCTTTAAAAGCGTTTGATACGCGCGGCATTTTGAGTACTCCTGCAAGCGATTTAACGAAGGACTGAAAACAAACGGCACAGCGATTAAAATTACAAGAGAGACTACCAACAATCAATAAAAGAAATATAATTCGGCGAAACATGTACAGAGACAACATTTTTCATTCACGAAGACAAGTATTAAAGTGTCTCTAAAAATCCTGAGTCTTCAAGCTTAAAGCTTAAGTTTATGCAGGTTTATGTTTTAAGCCGGCTTCCCGGTATTTACTTTTTACAAAGATCAACTCGAGGCAAGAAAATCGCTCAAAGCTTTCTTTTACAGCCAGAATTATAACTAAATGTTCTTTGGAACGTTTTCTTTCTATTTGCGGTGAGAAAATGTCTAAAAACTTTTTAAAGTTGTAAAAGCTTATATCAAACCTGATTCTTGGTCAGATCAAATTGTCTCAAATCCTACAAACGTGCATAAACTACATAGCCGCATAAACTACGTTCGACTTCATTAAATTAGATATAAAAAACAAACATCAAACACAATAATTACTGAGGCTTACCATTCGAGATGCAGCTCCTGAAAGGTATCAAGTAAGGCCAGTATCGCTTCAGACCTTTACGCATCAAGCAAGGTGAAAAACGAAAACGATGCCATCCGAAATCGGATTCCCGGCTATGTTAAGTGATGTATTAATTTCTCAACCAAAAACCAACTAGCCATGAATAACAGAAGACTCCTGATAGCAGCTGAATTTCATGAGCCTGCGATCATTTGAAAACTAGTAACTTGTCAGCGGATAACTTTAAAAAATACTTGACCTTTATGGGTCAACACCTGAACACGCGATACGGTCAAGTGATACTGGTCAGCGCGTACCCTGTTTTGACAGCTGTCAATTGATCACAACATTGATGTCCAATGGATGTGTGCATTATCAGTTTTTCTGTGCTCTCAAATAGAGCGGTTTTCACTTGACTGTCGAAAGTAATTGAGGAATTGGTTTGGTTTTGGTTTTACTACGCCCTTTGGTTGGCTAGTGTATCTACTTTGGTTTTGGTTTTACGACAGTCAAGTGAAAACCGCCCTAAGCTAGAAAGTATGACATTGAACATTGATCGCGATCTAGTAAAACAACTGGTCAGCTTCCAAATAAATCACGTCGCCTTGATGAGTAGACACGTGAGCCCTCGATATGGTAATGTGATACTGGTCAGTGGCTATCCTGTTTTGACAGCTGTCAATTGACCATATTGTGAATGGCCAATGTAAAAGATGTGGATTTGCCAAGACACGCCTGAGACACCCCTCCCTTCCTTTTGATAGTCTCCCCTACCCTACCCGTACAATCTGTAGACGCGTACGTACGTACGTACGCTCGGTCAGTCACGTGACAACCAAAAGAAAAGAGGTTGACCATATTCTATGAGTATGGGGCTCTGTCCCACGCGCGCTTCGCCCGCGAGGGAGCCCCGCTATGAATTAGAAAAATGTTATGGCTCGATTTCTTTTCTTAAACCGGCCACCAATTGGTCAATAATTTACGATTTTAAGCAAAATGGTCACGTGACAAATCACGTGACTTATTAACACAATATTTATACTCTAAAATGTTAAGGGCGATGAGTTCTTTATGTGTGCCAAATTTTGATAATTTTGATTTAGGGCCATATCTATGCCAAAGTTATAGCCAATAAATTTATTTTCCACAGTTAAACCCCTAGCCTTATTCCCAGGCCTTAAACTTCTTGAGTTGAACTTTTTTTGTTGCCGCCGGATTACAAGTGCCGCAATCTTACCGCTTAGGACACAAGCTATCAATAAAAATTTGCTCGCTATAATGTTCTTGGCCGGAAAAGTCAGTAAAATTGCAATATGACATCTTTCGAATTTTGTAATTATATTTAACAGACATATTTCACTGGGAAAGCTTTTTCTTGCGGTCATGGTTATTGTTTCAAATTGGTTTTGTAGTAATGAAGATTCAGAGGGTTTTGGAAAATAATACGGACCCGTTCACTTGTTCTAAAAGCGATGGAACAGAGAGCATTATCATTCCTTGGGAAAACTTAAAAGGACAAGGTAAAAGCTGCAGTGTCACTACTTAATTTTGAACACTTGCACCTTAATTAAATCATGGCTAATAAATTTATTTGATTGATTTCTTCCCACAGGGCTATTCAGAATTAATTTACAAGTTCTAAAAATATCCTAAAACTACACGAAAATAATGATAACTGGGCGTGATATTTATAATTATAGTAGCGGAACCAAGTTAAGGCGGACCTCCATTTTCACCCTCCCCTTAAACTTATAATGGTTATACATATCACTTTTTTCTTGATCTGCACTTTATTCTTATCTCAGACACTGTCACCGCATGCACAGTTTTTCATGGTGAAATCAAGCAGTGGATACCTGATGAAAAAAGAATTGAATTAAACGGGTACGGTTTACCGGGCTTTTCATCGGTAACCGGTCGTTTTGCTACAACTTGTTTCGATAAGAACTCAACCAGTGAAATTGCACAAAAGTTCCAATAACTTCAAGTATAGTTTGCGCGTGAACAAAAAGTAACATTTGGGCAGGGGCGTAGCATGAAATTTCTAAAGTGTACGCACGAGAAGAAAAGTTAGAGCGCTGAAGGCAATTCAAACTAGGGTGCTCCTCCAGAAAATTTCTGAATTTAGTTTCTCGGCAATGTCATTTCAAGCCCTTTCCACAGGGCATTTTCCATAAATAAATACGAAGGGAAATGCAGAAATTAGTTGTTTCGTTTACCCATATAGATATTGGTATGACAGGTACAGTGTTTACAGAAAAAAATAAAGGGTAAGACAGAGGCGCCGTCAAGTGCTGGTTACAAACAAAGACGCTAATATAATGCGGAAAAATTTATCCGTCATCCCGATTTAATGATAAAAATGCTTTCAAGAAAAAATACAGAAAATGTACCAGATTTCAGCTGTACGCATGGGCGTATGTGAGTATATGGACGCTACGCTCCTGCATTTGGGGCGAATATTCTTCGTTCTTTAAGCCAGGTACGTGAAACTATTTACAACTCGACTGAATAAACTCTTATCTAAACGACTTGTATCGCGAAGACTTTGCATCCAAAACGACCGGTACCCTTTTCATCTCTTACATATATTTGAGGGTTAATAAACTCTAAAAGGGAATTTAATAAATACGTTAAGGGTTGAGAGACGCTCAAGAGGAATGAATAAAATATTTCGCTCCAACTCCGAACAAACTGGCTATCACTCATTTTCACGAAGAAAATGGAGCAACGAAACTTAGGGAGAAGTCGTATCTGACCTGACTAGTCTTGCAGGCGCTGCTTTTAAAAGTCATTACACTGAAATTTTCCAGAGGTATTTCTACAACACTGTAATCATACGTTTCTCTTTATTAATTTTTTTTTTCTAACAGTAAAACTATCATGAACTTCACGCTAAGTAATATAATAGGCAGCACAGTAGATCCCAGGCCCCAGAACGAGGTCCTTCAGAAGAATGTGACAGTTATATTACGTTATGAAGAGGTATGTCCACTTCAAAAAAAATTGTAAGTTAATTCATAACTGTGATAAAAATTACTTATAAAAATGAACATTCTTAAGTCTCTAGCTAAGAAGGGATTGATTGATAATTGCTTGTTCTGTTTTAGGATTTTCTTAGTTTTTTCTATAACTCTGCAACACTTTGAAATCAAAGAAAACTTAGATAGTGGCTTAAAAAATGCGGAACTCGCCGCGATATAATCCCTAAATAATACGTTGTGTTATTATGCACTTACTTCCTTTTGTGTTTCGATTGTACGAAGGACAAGGAATTAGAGGCGCATTGTGTCTTCTGGAATTTTACTGCCAAGTAAGTGTGACAGAAATTTTTGAGGGCGACAAGAGGAGCCCGAAATCCTAATCTCCAGGTTGTTATTACGCATGTCGCATGTTTGTAGCCAGATTCGTTTGGACTTCCACTAAGAATGAATGGAATGTACAGAATGCAATTTGATCACGCGTGTTTGGACCTTATTTCACTCGTTATCTGATCACGCGTGTTTTGACCTTCTATCAATTACGCAAATTACGCAAAGCACAGCGTTGGTGCGAAACGTTTTGACTTTCGATCGTTGTCGACCGCACACCGTAACCTTTGGTTATTACTAGTCAGTACGCACCTAAAAGGACTTATCAACATCAGAAGTTTTAAGTATGAGCTGATTCATAGTTATTGTAGATAATAAGTTAATAAACAATTCTATACAGAAAATATCTCGCTATCGACTTTAGGGTTGGGGAAGGGTTGGGGTTGATAAACTTCTGCCCAAATTGATTGGCCTTGCCCTTTACTCAGGAACTATACTATTGCAGATCAAATTTCCACGGTTCTTGGTCAAGCAAAGGATGTTCAGTGGTCAATAGAACCAAAACGGAAATCACATGCACTTGTAACCACCTCACAAACTTTGCTGTTCTAATGCACGTTGGAGCAGACAATGAGGTTAGTTGTTTTCCGCATGTCCCCGGCCAATACAATAAAAACCCGTGAGTAAGAACCGAGATTTTAAGAACCTTTTATGCTAAAAATTGCTAGTTAAGCATTCTATACACAAGAACCTGTTTAGCCTAGAATGTGAAACAGATTCTATAAAATTTTGTAAATTCCACACATTGCTTTGTTGTTGTTATTTTTTCGGCTTCCGTGGTTGATATACCACAGGATTTATCGTTCCAGCGCTGGATCAGATGTAGTACCTGCGATTTATAGCTATACTCTCTCTAATTTACCGCAGAGTTCCAGAGAGGTAGATGTGGAAATATAGTAAATTTCAAAAAAATGAATATAGTAAATATAAATATAGTAAATTTCAAAATTTCTATCTTTAGTCGAGCTGCTGTTATTTAACGATATTATTGTATAAGGGTTAAATTAACTGTTGGAGCTGAGTGTAATCGGATAAGGCATTACAATACATGGATGTTATATTTTGAATGAAAAATTCAAAGTTCATTTTTTCACTGCTTCAGATTTTCTTCTTATATTGATTTTTACATAAATTTTAATTTGATATGCAGATTTCAAATGAAGAATAAGCTGAATGCCTCTAAATATTCTTAGCTACGATGTATTTTTTCTTCAGAAAAAAGGAACTTATTTAAAAACCTAAATAGCCTAAATTTGTGCTGTAATTACCATTTATGAAAGAATATGTTTAGGCTAAATTGGGAAAATGCAGGTTTTTACTGCACCATGACTGTTAAAATAATAAGGGGAGCATCTACAATCGTGGTGCGATGAACCCTTTTTCAAGTTAGTTTTAGTGACTCGAGTAATAAGGAGACCATGCCTACTTTCGCCATTGAGAGTACTTCTTTGCAAATAAAATAATAAGGGGGCCTGACTCTTTCCAAGATTCGTCTTTGCTGATTTAGTGTATTTCAAAACAGTTTTTCGAAACTATGTTTCCAACAGGTTCCAGCAGATCATAAGGTGGCATTGAAAGTCATTACTTACGTTGGGTGTGCTCTGTCGCTTATTGGAGAACTGCTCACCGTCGCTGCGTATTGCGTGTTCATGTGAGTTAAAAATAAAATACCACAGGCTATAAAAGATTTCAGACATTAGTTGATTTGGTTTGTAATATCCGGAATAATCAAGGTCACACATTTTACGCACTTTTTGTTCAAGTTGACTGTATATATATATAGTCCCCTAAATAATATATTTTCCATAAGATTGTCGAGATAGTGTGCTTACTGTAACGGGACGGCCATCTTGGTTTCAAATTTACCAAGCATAATTTGGGGAAGAGTAAACCAAGATAACAGTAAGCGCTCGATCAGACCAGACGTTCAACAGAAAAATATGAGGCTTTAAGAAGTCTATCGTCCAACAAACGTTTCAAACACTTGTTTTTAAGCACCAAATGTTAAACCATAGCATATTTAGACCTTGAGCATAAAACGAGCTTTGTTTCTAGAGTCTTTCTAGACTATTTGCATTGAATCTTTATACTTAGTAAATGCAAAATTATGACAAAAACAAAACCACAAGAGAGGGGGAGGGGGAGTCAGCCGACCCCTTCACAACCCCTTGTAGCACAGTTAGGCTCTGGATTAGCTTGTGAGACGTTCATTTATGACTTTTAAATTAAGAAGAATCAGAAGCACCTAAAGAAGCACCTTAAGATGGGATTTTCCCGCTTTGAAAAAAATAAAATGTCAACGGTGTTCAATTATTTTTTGCCTCGTTAAGGGATTTGAAAGAAGACCAAACTCAAATCCGTTTTAACCTCGTGGTCGCCATAGCGATAGCACAAATCACGTTTCTTGCTGGAATTGATGCCACAGAAGTAAAGGTAAGCTAAAGATGTAAGTTAATCTGAAAGTATATAAAAAAATAATGAGCATTTTGTTGGCTTGGGTGATAAACTGATCGCCAAAACATTTACAAAGAAAAATAAAAAATGAAAGACTGTTGGATGTAAAAGAGTTGAGTCTTGAATAACTCAATATCATTAGATGGCATTCCCAAGAGCAAATGTGCTAAAAGGATAATTTGGCAAGAATGGGGTCTGGGTGCATTGATTAGCAATGGTTCAACGCCAGTTCAGTCCAGTTGAGTTTTATTTAGACAAAGTAAATATTAACAATGCAAGAATAGATATAAGAATTGTAAGTTGGCAAGGAATCCCAGAAGAAACCAGAAGGCTTATAAAGCCTGGCCTCCCCAGTCACAGAAAAGTAAGGAAAATCAGTGAAATTTGCAAAGTAATGCATTAAAAATACATGTGGTAACGAAAAACTAAACAAAGACTAATTTAAGTTAAGAATTCAGTAACAAGAAAGAAGAAAGTTTTAACTCTGGATTGAAACGAATATAAGAAAGGGGAATCAAAAAGAGAAAACTTTCTTATGTTGGTACGGCAAAAAGGAATATAAATTCTATTTGAACTACTCGAGCCATAACCATGAACTTGATTAGTATGCAAAAATATAAATTTCCTGAGCTGCAAAGAATAGATGTCTTGTATAACAATTCCTGTATAACATTTCATAAACAAGACAGTGAAGTTTATTCTGGCACTTATATAGCTTACGTTTAGATAGTTACATTTTTTGGCTGTTATGATAATTATAGGAAACAGGTGTGGGTCAAAGGTTACATGGGGTCTAGTGAAGTGTTACTGACAGTTACACGACAGTGACCACATTT
>CALNXI010002288.1:5000-10732 GCA_942486025.1 Porites evermanni | reverse complement strand
CCCCCCCCCCCCCCCCCCCCCCCTTCATAAGTTTTCTAATGGTCCGTCCCTTACAAGGACTTGCAATTGAGACTTGCTATTCAGCGGAATTTGTACCACACCACAGTTTTCATAAGGGTGCTACGCTGACGTAGCTGACGTAACCCAACGGAGCCTAAATTTTCATTTTTCTCTTTTTCGTTTTCAATCAAACCTTAGGTGTCTCCCTTTTGATTGTGGTTTTATCGATCGTGATTGCTTCCATTCAAGATGGCGGGATAGAAAGCTATGTTCAAGATCATTTGTAAGTAAACAAGCCAGATCTTAATACTACCGAACAAAACGGAGCAAGAAAAACTTGGAGGTTTCAAGAATCTGTTTATTTTTTTATTACCATTTTTTATTTATTTATTTATTTCTTAGAAAGTTGCTTATGAAATTTGCCCAAACTGCCTTTTTCGGAGGAACTATTATAGGCACGACAGTACAATTGTACTTTCTGTCCAACATTTCTAAAAAAAAATTTTAACCCTAAAGTTCTAGCAAGCAATCCTTTCTTAGTAAAACCTTGATTTTGTTTATTTTTTCAGTTGCTGGGTTTCCTTCAAAAATAACCTTATCTGGACGTTTGTTGCGCCTGTTCTCTTAGTTTGCACAGTAAGTAAGAAAGTGAAAATGTTCCATAAGTGAATAAGTAAGTACAAGAGAACAAGTTAAAAAGTGATTGCTTACGGAATATTGAGGCTTATCTGCAAATAATTAAAAATTTATAAAGTCATCAAATATTTGCCATGAAAAGGTAAGACAAAACTGAAATTATTAACGATTCTTATAGAAAAAAAAAACAGAATATTTCGCTACCTTTCATATCGTAGTCTTGGTGGGTTACAGTAAGCCCATAAATGGACTGATAGCGGCTGCCAGTGGCGCCCTTGTATGCTGACGTCAGAGCTTACTGTTAACATGTTAATATATAATGTAAAGAAGACACGTTTATTGTCCTCTCATCCACGGCATTTCATTCATTCATTCATTTGCGGGTAATAGACACATCTGGGATTGAGCGCTGCGGTGGAGGGGAGGCTGTGACATCTTACTTAGTGTGATATGCTTGAGATTTTTCATACGTCCGAGCTTTGATCGATTATTTATCGATTATATTTTATGTTTTCATTTATTCATTTATTTATTTATTTAATTATTGAAGTTATATTTTCAAGACCTGAGAGAAAGAAACAAACAGGGTCCAAGGTTTCTGCGATCAAAAGATATCTTATTCTCTTGCATTGTTTCTACGCAGATAAACTCAGTTTTACTTGCCCGAGTGGTTCATGAGATCCTAAGAATGCAAGCCGACAAAACATCCCATCTGGAAAGAGCTCGACAAGGAGTTAAAGCATGCGCAGTTTTGTTTCCTCTTTTGGGACTGACCTGGGTGTTTGGTGTCCTAAGTATCACAGATGCTGGACTCGTATTTCAGTACATCTTTACCATCTTCAACTCTTTGCAGGTATAGTAATAGGAAATCCAACATGTTAACTTTTTGAGTAGTTTGAGGGAACAGCCGACATTTCGCAGTTCATAGCATTGTTGAACGTATTTTAGTATTTAAACGGTAGATAAAGGCATATTTTTATCCCCTAAAAATTTTTCATCTGTTCGGCTTTCCTAGCTGAAAGTCTAGTGATCCGAAAATTATAGGGATCAAAACTTACCTTTTCGAAAATTTCAACAAGAAAAAAGGCTCCCGAAAATCTTAGGGGACCTTTTTAGGGTACAAATCCGTTAAAAAATGGGCAACTATACCACTTTTTAGATGTTCCAAAATCCTAGGAGAGGCAGGCAAGGAAAAAATTTTACAAAAAATGTTCCGACAATTCTAAATCTCAAACCGTCTTCCGAACAGATATTTTCCGAAAATTGACGTTGGGTGCCCTGAATTCGCGACGCCACCACTGGTTTACCCAAGAAATGACGTTTGGCGGAGAAAGTCCATACTAATGACGTGTCACAACCCAGATCTAGGAAGTGCTTCTAATTAGATGAAGCAGATTTTCACCAATCAGAAGCACTACCCAGATCTGGGTATTGACGCGTAATCAGTATGGAATTGCTCCGCTCGTTTCTCCAACGTCATTACGCGGGGAAACTAGTGGTTGTGTCGCACAATGTCAGCTGTTTTCTCAGGCTAACTGACAGCGAGCAAGCTCAATTTTCGGAGGCTTTAATCATGCAGCTAATGTTCTTTTATCAAAGTACTTAGCTCGGTGACTAAAAAGGCCGTTTTTATTAACTCATTCGTTCATTTATTCATTTATTTGTTTATTTTGCCACACAAGCATTCGAAGTTTACTGCAGACTTTGACAGTATCGTAGAGTCAAGGAATGTAGCGATCGAGAGATTAACATGAACATAGAATAGTAGAGATGGTGGGCGGTACCTGATACCATGTACTGCGATTAACCATTGACTATAAATTTTGCCTTGATTTCTTCTTTTCTCTCATCCTTATGAAGGAACTTAACTTTCTTTTTTTTTGGTCGATACACACATTTTTAGGGTTTGTTCATCTTCATCCTTCACGTTTTGAGAAACAGCGACGTACGTGCAGCATACTCTAGAAAAATGCAGAAGAGGAATGCGGCAAAAAGCGTGAAAAACTCTCAAGAAAACCGCAATACAATCGGATTGTGGTCAAACAAAGTGACGAATGAACCAAGTTGTACAAAAGAACCTAGCAGTGCCTCTTTAAGATCATGGGTTGGAGTAAAAAGCAAGATTGACAATGCCCTGCACGAGGAAAGAACCATGACTCCTGTTGACACGTGAGTGTCACGTAGACTGCACGTGAACTTGTTTTAGTAGCCACTGTTAGAAAATAGAGTATTGGCAAGTTTTCATTATACGTTTAAGTTTAACTCTTATAGGAAAGAGCATAAAAATCCTACAAAGAAATATTACTTCTGTTGACACTTGACTGTCACGTAGACTGCACGTGAATTTGTTTTAGTAGTAGAGTATTGGCAAGTTTTCATTATACGTTTAATTCTTATAGGAAAGAGTATAAAAATCCTACAAAGAAATATTACTTCTGTTGACACTTGACTGTCGGTAGGCCATTTCCCGGTGAGTTGCTCTACTGAGCTTCTGTTTTGAAGCGAAACCAAGTCGAACCCCCCATTGCTATGAAAATGATTTTTTACTCTCATGCGTTAATTGAAAGCAGGAAAGGTTTTGCCCTTAGCCTCGTTGCATACCAACATTGTATTATCACGTACTTTGTTGCTTATGAAATGCAATGTTTCTCCCCTTGAATCAGAGTCTCAAAGAGCAAAAACTTTTAAATTCAATCGATCATGAGTTGACAGGCCGTTCTAGTAGACTAATATACTTATTTTAGTCTTACTTGGAAATTCATAAGGCCTTTATTCAAGCTATTCTTACATCATTCCAAGCTGTAGTGAAGAGAGATAGCCAATAAAGACACTTAATTATTAGTTTATATCACGTTTCTCGAGAAACGTAGAAATCCAGTACCAGCGTTAGAACCTGCAGAATTTGCAGTGACTTCATATTCATCGGACTTTTATTGTAGTCATCCGAGATCGTCATGGATTATAATTATTAACCCTTTGACGACTTCTTAGGTCGTTTTCGTTCCATATGGAACATGTATATTTTCTTCCTAGTTGGTACTGACGCAGCAACGTCAGCAAAGATGCCGCTCCATCGATAATTCGTTTTGGAAATTCTGACCAATCCTGACAGAGTTAGATACAAAAAAAAAGAAGTAACAGCTCTGGTGAAAAATTCACTGCCTATTTCGCAAAAAGAACCCGTTTACTTTACATTCGATTAGTCGGAAAATGCCTAGTTTACTGTTGCAAGTTAAACTCATTTTAGCCATTTCCATGCCAAATAACATAAAGAGGAATTTGTGAAAAATCCGGTTTTGTCGCTACTCGCTGGCGGTCGCCAAAGAGTTAAGCATGAAGAAGAGCCATAATGGATCCCAAGTGGCTCGTGGTATGAAATTGCGAGTGGGAATATGGGTCACTACGTGTATGTATTACACTTAATTTTTTGTGCCTCTGATCTTTGGATCAGAATGCGAGTGCGAGATTAAATTGGTATCCGCGATTAAACGCCACAGCGTTTAAATTTTAAGTTAGCTGAAAATCACTGTTAAAAAAAAAATCACTAAAAATCACTGTTATTTCTAATAAGGAAAACCTTCAACAGTGGCAATTATCAAGTCCCTCTATTTGGCCATACGTAAAATTAAAGTACCGAAAATTTACAGTGCCCCGCGATATAGCTTTATCGGAAGATGACAAAAAAAAGGCATAGGTAGAATCACTTCGTCAATACCTGTCTTTGTCGTAAAACAAATGCACTCTGTTTCAGCTCCAAAAGAGGTTGGATCGAGTTGATAAACTTAAAATATTACTCACTGACAGATGATGATAATTACCAGTCTACGTTTATGCCAGATATATAAATTCTAAATTTCTATCCTTACATTTTACGCTTTTTCTTTCTACCCCAATCGGGCTAAACAATAATACTGCAACGTATCAAAAACTCCTGGGAGGGGTTCCATCCACCAGACAGAGGAGATGGAGGGAGTGAAACTTATACCCTACAGATATTTGACTACGGCAGCGGTTTTAATTGAATGAGAGCAGATTTTTCTGCACCCTGTTCCAGGCGTTCAGTGGGGAGAGAGTTAAATCGTAGGCGGTGAGCGGTAATGGAACACGAGAGGAAATCAAAGAAAGACTATCGTCATCTCGTGGGAACGTTGTTTAGAAAATAATCAAATGATAGTTATCAACTCTGGTTTTCCCACAGTAAATTGTGGGAAATGATAGAAATTCGGATTGTTTATTGGAAAAACGTTACTTTTATTGCACTCTATTAAATTACATAACTTTGGCGAAAAGTCTTTAATTTAATGCCTTTTCCATGGAGCTTCCGCCGTTTGAAGATGATCGAGCCGCATTAACCGAGAAAAAAAAAATGTTAACGCATTCCATGGCGATGAATTAATGAAAGAACATAATCACGCTTCACAAAAAGCCGATAAACCTCGTCTGCGAAGTAGCACGCAAAACATAAGTTCTGTTATCTCGATTTCCGCTGTACTTATATAGCTTACGTTTAGATAGTTACATTTTTTGGCTGTTATGATAATTATAGGAAACAGGTGTGGGTCAAAGGTTACATGGGGTCTAGTGAAGTGTTACTGACAGTTACACGACAGTGACCACATTTAAGACTTGTGGCTCAGTGGTCGATTGCTCTTTAGTTCTCTTTAGTATCTTTGGTTTGTTTGCAATGCATCAAGAGAGTTTTTTTATTATTATTATTATTCTATTTTTTACTTTTATTCCTTTATTTTTTGTGCGGGGAGGTTGGTAAAAAGCGTGTATTATGGGCAATGTGGTGATGGTGAATCCCGTTTCTTTATAGGAACTGTGTGTGTTTGTAGCCGCCATGATTCATTACTTCTATCTGGCGGGATTTGCTTGGATGTTATTTGAGGGTGTTTACCTGTATCTGATGGTTGTCAAAGTGTTCAATACGGGCATCAGATTGTGCTTGTACTATGGAGTGGCTTGGGGTAAGTATTAAAGCAAAAGCCTACTACAGAGGTCTTGACTTGTCAGTCCTTTCCGGGGTCAAACGCATTTCGTTAATCGATTCCTGGTTTATCTTACTTTCCTTACGTACTTACAAGGACTTGCAA
>CALNXI010002287.1:61680-80489 GCA_942486025.1 Porites evermanni | reverse complement strand
TACGTCTTTATCACGCCTATTATGGACAGTTTTCTTGGACAAATAATATGCTGATAATGTGAAGTTCAATACAAACCTCTATAACACCCCTGTCATGCGGACGACACTGGTGTCCGTAATTTGTTTAGGAAAACATTTTAACGCAGCTTTACGTAGTGGGTCCAAGAGGCTTCATTTAACTTTGAAAGTTAAAGAAATGATCATGATCCTTCACTCTTCTGGATTGACATTCACTGACATTTTTTTTTTTTTTTGAAAGAATCCATTAAACTGGCTCTGGAGGAGAGAAAGGTATTCAAAAAGTTTCCGATTTCGGAAGGAAGTCGCTACATGCCTTGAGGCTTCAATCTTTTCACCTAAGTTCTCATTTTTCAAGTCCCTGATTTGAAGCAAACGTCTTGCGATTCAGATCAAATGAAAGATCTCAAGTACCCAAGACTGCACTCTTCTTTTCTCTACCTATATAAGATTCTTACTGCATCGTTTAAATTATCGGAAAAGCATCCCACAAGGGATACTCCTCTACTCTGCTGCGTGACAGGTTTGACATTTTGAAAATGTAATTAATATTTAATGTTATCTGCAGTTGATAATCAAAGAACCCGCCGATCACAACCAGGTAGAGCTAAATCGGAGATTACTGTTGAAACAGTCAGAAAAGAGATAAACAAGACTTTAAATTCTTTGATGCGCACGCCACAGGCATTTTGTTCACCCAAAGAAAAAGTCTGCATGCAAGGTCCGCCGGGAATACAAGGACCTAAAGGCTCACGTGGCAGAAGAGGACCGCGGGGATTCACGGGAAGGAAAGGACCACGAGGTGACACAGGGAGCCCAGGGCTGCACGGAAAACAGGGACCCACTGGACCACCTGGTGAAAAGGGAAAAGAGGGAGAAAGAGGTGCTCCGGGGCCTCGGGGATTCCCCGGTGCAAAAGGGGATCCTGGAGAATCAATTTTGCTTCCATCAGTCGTGATTACTCCTAATCATCAAACTGTCAGAGAAAACCAGAACGCATTGCTCCAGTGTTCTGCAACGGGAAACCCACGACCGTCTGTGACTTGGTATCGTTCAAATGGGTCAAGCTTACAGAGTCATTTCCGTTACCAACCGGATGGAAAGTTAATAGGAACTCGCGTGACTCTATCAGATGCTGGGAAATACCTCTGCGTTGGTAGAAATTTGCTTGGGTCAACGAATCAGTCGGCTATGTTGACCGTTGAAGGTAAATACATGTGAAATTTTAATATGTATATTTCTGTAAGCCATTTATTTTCGTCTTTGTTTTGTAAAAGTATCATTAGTAAAGTATCGTGTCCTGCTGCTCGCTATTATAGATAACGTTGATTCCAACTCTAGTTACAATTCAAACGGACCCTCACCTTTTATAACAAAGCGCTCTTAAACTAACCAAAGGACGACCCTACGTTTGGGTTTCTGAACCTCTAAAGACTAAGGCACACGTCGTTCGTTTCCTTATAATCTCTCGGACCAAGAGCCGATTACTGCTCGGACGCATAAGTAAATCGATCAGCATTCCCCCACCCTCCATCTAACAAAATTTTGCAATAAGGTATACAAGAAAGATCTTTTTTAGAGTTTTTGATGTGGTTCAAAATGACCCACTAGGTTTCCCATAACTTTCGAGTATTGCAAGCTAATGTAACAAGCATTGATATTTTATTTTGTTGATAAGACGTTACAATTTTCCTATTTTAGCTCCTCCTCGAATTCATCTCGATCCAGGTCCCACTCATGTTAAAACAGGGCTAACCGTAAGGCTTCCTAAATGCTACGTAACGGGATTTCCTACTCCTATTGTCACATGGAGGAGAGTCAAGGGCGTTCTTCCAAGGAACAGAACTGTTTCTAACGATGGGGCGTTATCTTTGATCGCCGCAGAGAAAAAAGATACAGGACCCTATGAATGCACAGCGAGAAACCGTCTGGGGCAAGAGTCTTCTATAACCTCTGTTTTTGTTTGGTCTCCACCCACATTCGTTACGAAACCACCAAGCAGGGTTAATAAATATACAGGCGAAGAGTTGACCTTGCGTTGTTCTGCTTCTGATCGAGCCTCTCTTTCGTGGAAACGTGTCGGTGGAGCCTGGGAAGGGGAACGTATGAGTGACCGAAATGGAACATTGACGATTTCCTCTCTTAAAAATTCTGATTCTGGTTCTTACGTCTGTGAAGCTAAGCTACCACTTTATAACATAGAGGCAGCGACTGTCTTGAAAGTAACAGGTCAGTGAGAGATGTGCCGCATAAAAAAGTGATTGTTACCTATACCCGTAAGTAAGGAATGTTTGGGTCGGCTGGCATGTCATATCTTTTCACTTAATCGAGCACGCGGAAAAGTGATTTTGTATCTTATACCCCAAAATACATTTCTCACTGCTTGGAGGATAGTAATTCCCCCTCCCTACTACATTGCGTCTACAAACTTAATCTTTTTACCTTCTTTTTAACTCTACAACTCTAAACCAATTCTACAGGGCGATATTTGACTTGGAAATATGCATAGAGTGAACTTTTTTCCGTGCCTCCTGAAAATTGACATTGCTAAAGAATAGGTATATTACCTTAACTTAGGCAGGAGCCGCCATTACGGTAGTAAACTGCACACTATTGTCAGTCTCAAATCGTAACAACTTTACCACAGGGCAGTAGGTAAGCTAAATTGTGGAGTATCAAATTTTCACTTTTATTGTCTTAGAAACTTGACGACTAGACCTAAAAATGCAAGAAGTATAGAAACTATTCGATTTTGAGACCACTAACGCAAAATCAATGTCAGCCTAACCTGCATGCATAGCCAGCGTTCTGCGCTGACAGAGAGCGGAAACGCTTGCTAAGCAGGCTAAAACTTACAAAAGTAATAATTATCAATTTACAGGTCCTCCCTTGAACTTTACAACAAACGGACGCAAAGGACGGCAGGGAAGTATTCAGAAGTTCACAGTTCCAATAACTGCCCGTTATTTGATCAAGGCCTGGGGTGCTCGGGGAGGAACACATTCCACTAATTATGGAAGTTATCCTGGAACCTACTACGGTGGAAAGGGTGCATTCAAGGAGGGGATATTCAGACTGAATAAAGGAACTGTGCTGAACATTGTAGTGGGACAAAGAGGAGGAAATTCAGTAGAGGTTAAAGGAGGACAATCTACAAGCAGAACGGCTGCTGAACTAGGTCTATCTGTAGAGGACAATGCTGGGACAGGAGGTGGGGGAGGAAGTTTTGTTTATACATCAAGTAATGCGCTGTTGTTAGCTGCCGGAGGGGGAGGGGGTGCATCTGCGGGATACAACGGGGTAGATGGTCAGGCAGGTACTAGTGGTACCAGTAGTGTGGGGAAGGACTCGTCTCATGTTCGAACGGGAGGGACTGGGGGACAACCCGGTCAGTGTAATTCTAAAGATGCTAGCCATCATGGGGGAGTGGGTGCAGGGTGGTTAAGTCAGGGATGTGCCAGAAAAGGATCCCAACACGGCGAGAGAGGTGGATCTCGTGCTCAGGGCTGGGTGGGAGGGAGAGCCGGTGGAATGAATAGTGGTTATAATGGAGGGCCACCCCCTGGTGCGGTAGGAGGGTTTGGTGGAGGAGGTAGTGGGTCTGAGGATAATGGTGCATCCGGTGGAGGAGGGGGATACTCTGGAGGAGGAAGTGGTACGCATCCAAACCAAGCTGGAGGAGGTGGGGGCTCGTATTGCAGTGGTTCGAGTTGTTCTGGCGCTACCGGTGGGAACCTAAAGGACGATGGATTTGTACAAATTATCGCATTATCGAACTAATTTAAAAGCTCGATCGTCTTAGGCGCTTAGCGATAACAGTTAAATTGCAATTTGGTGCCCGTGCAGGTACAGATCATTTAGTGACTGAATGTTATATTTAGAGATTTTTTGATTGTTTAGCGAAATAAAAGATCCTCTCCGACTGAACTGGTCTTTAACTAAGCTTTACCCTAAAAATTTTAACGTTGTTGGCTGTCTTAAGGTCAAGCCATAAACCGTTACTCCCCACATAAATAACTCTCACTTCCGACTTAATCTTGAAGCATGATCTGTAATGCATGATAGAAAGACATAATTAACATGTGCTCGGTATTAAGGTATTATGAGTTGGATGCCATCTTTTAATCTGCGGGCTGCGCTATCCTTTCTTTTGAAAGTCTCATTTTGGCAAGGTGTGTTAGTATTGTTGCAGTCATGTGTTTGTCTGGGCGTGGAAAAATAACAAAGACATATTACTAAACAGGCGATCAAATATTATGAACTGGTTTAATGATAAAATCCTCCCACCTAGCCCTATAATAAATTGATGAATTACCTCATCAAATTATGCATCTAAACTAAGCAACATTTTGAACACAATAAGAGACGAAGACCATCTCTGATATCAGCTCTGTTCCTTTGGTAGGCATAGGAGGAATCCATTAAGATATATAAAATTAGGTTTAATCACAACATTATTGTACGCGGTAAAAAATACCGGTGCGCTCCTTGGGCGATATAAAGAATAATTTTACCTCTAATAGAGAATATGGGAGATGTTTATTAAAAAAGATTAAACTGCAGTCAAAATTACTTGTAGTTGGACATGAAAATAGGTAGATCTTATTTTTGCCTGCCTTTGAATCCCTTAGTTGCCTGCAATTTTCTACCGAACTGACCAACGTTATGGAGTTGACTCTTATAGTTGAACTATAACAGTCAGAAGTTGACTGACTTCCCACTCATTAGCGATTAGTAATTATCCAGCCTTGAAGGAATCGTCGCCTGTGATTGTTAAGTAAAAAGCAGGGGGTAGTTATTTGCCAAAGGCACAAGATCCCTTTTATTAGAGCGGTTAAGCATCACGTTTACGTCAAACGGCAAACGCTAATTTGTACCACGTGACCAAGTTTGCCGTTTGCTTGTCGCCTACTGTTCATTATTTCTACGCGTAAACTAGTAGTTTCACGCAAGAAATCCATAAGAATTTTCTGAGCTGTTTTTATCTGCTAATTTTCTATTTTGAAAAATTCTCACTGGGTCGAATCTGACGTTTGCGCATACTTGAAGCTTTTAAAAACTCTCTCTTCTAGGGTGTATATTGAAATCTAGATCCTGGGATTTGTAATTTCAAACATTTTGAGAATAAAGTAAAGATTGATATACAGGATGTCACGTCATGTGCACCTTAGCCTGAGATCATGCCCTCTCCCTATTATCTTTTTATGTCTCTCACGGGAAGAGGGCGTTATTTTTTTCCCTCTCGAGCCAAAGAAGCAAAGAAGCAAAAAATAAAAATAAAATAACGCCTGATCTCAGGTTATGTGCACCTTTGTTTCTTGTTTCATGGTCGAAAATGAGTCTTGGTATGCCTGTGATTTGGGTGAAAGGGATATGGGTCTGAGAGGGCCGAGTAAGGGACTGGTAAGTAGAGCGTTTAAAAATGGCGGACGGTGTTGGATGATGAAATTCAAACTCTATGTTGTTTGCCTCCAATTTCTTCATATTTGACACCCCGGAGCCTTCACGCGTTTAACGAAAACTATAAGCTGCGATGAGTGAACGTCAGGCAATTCCTGAGCGCCCTCCAGCATCAAACAGCCCCTCTGTAACTCGTTTTATTCGCTACGAACATCTCGTGGCTGGCGTGTCAGGAGGCGTTACTTCGACTCTCGTTCTGCATCCGTTGGATCTGATAAAAATTAGGTTTCAAGGTAAGGTGCAATGAATCAGTTGGTTGTTTTTAACGTGCAAATGTATTGCAATTTTAAATGCAATGCTATGCAACTGGCATGAATGTCGAATCTAGGTTGTATAAACACTTCACGACAGACATAATTTTCTCCTAAAAGGTCACCTTGAGTTGGGTCATCCCTTTCTTTAAGATGGAGGTGATAAGCTTGACTCTTGTCTTACACTGACGCACATGGAATCCATTCCAACTGTTATTGCAATTATTATAATGTAGCTTCATTTATCACATTTTCCCAAAAATTAAAATATAAACAATCTCCATCCTGAACATGGTAACACTCAAAAGTATTAGTAGCCTGCGTAGCAAGCGTTTCCGCACGAGTTCATTGAGAAAAGTTGGGACGAGAGCAAAAAAAAGGAATGACAGGGGAGGGGGAGGGGAAAGAAGGAAACTCTTGCCCGCAAACCCCACGATTTTGAAAAACTGCGTTCGCCCACGAACGCAGCTTCTGATTGGTGCGGTGCTGGTAGTGTTGATTACTTAGCACTCGAAACATCAATCAAACCAGGTATGCTTTGTTTACGTGCGCCACAGATCTGGTCTTATCTGATTTGTGGTCACAGATTACAATTGCTTTGGACTGAATTTTATTTGATTCGCGTTTGTGCGAAGGTTTATGAGATCAGATTTGTTATAGTATAATAGGAGATCAAGCAGTGGACACTAGTGAAGGCCAATTTATTGGGAATGACGTCGTGGGGATCTGGCTGGAAAAAATAGTCTGTTTGATGGAGATAACATAAACGTAAATCACAACATCGGTTCTCGACATTAGCTTAAGCTGCCATGGACATGCGATTTGTCAGCTTTTTGAAATGAAAAGATTCTTTTTGTTTATTGGAAATTTAGCAGCATGTATTGTAGAGAACGTTTCGACATGGGCTGAAGAGCAGCCGCTCTGCAAAACTTATGGCCGGCGGAGTGAATTGTTCCGGACAAATCATTTTTGACGTTTCGACAAGGTGAGATAAAGCCACACATTAAAAAACAAGAAATTCTGCAATAATCGCTCAGAGTTTTAACCTTCTGTTATCATAAACCTTCTTTTATTACAGTTTTTGCAATCGCCTGGAACGTGTTCTATTGGAGAACAAAGTAATTTTACAAATCTGGTAATCCAGGGGTAATCTGTTCGTTATACTTTTATTTTGACGAGCTGTCAATTTACAAATGAAACGAACCTTGAAATTTCAAGGGGCGTTTTCCAGAATCGTGAGGCTTGCCTGCAAGCGTTTCCTATTCTCCCCTCCCCCTCCCCCTTCAACCTATTTTTTTGCTGCCGCTCTACCTTTCGTGCAATAACTCGACTGGAAACGCTTGCTACGCAGGCTAAAGTATTAGCTACCACCCTCTCGCGAAACGAGAGTCTCATCTTGGCTCTCGTCTCTCGAGTCGAGAGTCTTGTCTCCCAAGGCAAAAGTCTTGTCTCTTGAGTCGAGACTCTCGTTTGTCTTGCAAGAGGGTTGAAAACCTGTAAGTATCAAAGGGTCTTGGGAATGTTGATGGACTTAAGGATGAAATTAATCCTGTGTTCTGCTTTTCTGATCATGTCATGCATTAGACCTCTGATTCATGACATAAACTTTGATGAAAGAATGCGGTTGTCTTGTACACTTTTACTTGGACCTTTTTATGGCAAAAACAGTATTGAAACTTTTCAAAGTGAGTTTGTTTGTTTTATAAAAACTGATCAAACTGAGTCTCAAAACACCTCATAAGATACTAACAATTATGCTACTTTAAAACGTAAACAAGGAGAAATCAACCAAATGAATGACTGTATTAAATGCTTCAGCATGTACTTTCTAGTAATGCAGGAACAATCCAAGAGTTCTTCACTCCCTTCTATCGATCAATAGGAGGGGTCAAAATTTCTATTGGCTTTTATGAGATACAATGTAAATTAATACATAAAGGAAAATGTCGACAATGTTGGATTGGTCATTCTTTTAGCCATCTTTCTACGGGTTTGAAAGCAAACAAAGTGATGAAACAAATGGCTTTCCCTTGGGTCAAGAGAATGTTATCAAAATAAAGAGTGAACAAATAGTTGCCGTAATCTCCGAATGAATTTGGAAATACCAAAAACTTTCCTCAGATCCAAATGTCATAAAGGCCGGAAAGTAAACTTCAAAATGCAAACATCAATTATTGCAAGGCAATGAAAACAGACCAATGGATCTGGTGTCATCAATGTTCATTTCAAACCGACTCAGGGCATGCAAAACATATCCACAATGCAAGCTTCGAGAATCGCTTGCTGTTTGGGCCTATAATGCAAAGCAATGAGACCATTTGAACCTCTCATGATTATGTCAAGAGCTGCAGGTTTAGAGATGTGTGATTCCAGAAAATATCCATACCCCCCCCTTACACATAGCGTAGTGGCAAGACAGGGTTTGGTGTTGGGCGAGTAAGAGACAATATAGATAAGTATTTGCACGCCATCTTTTTTTCGCAAGGGGGCGTGTGATAGGGGGGGGGTGTTCCAAAAAAACCCCACCCCCCCCCCCCCCCCCCCACGGGTCTTTAAGTCTTTAAATAAATATCAACCTTAGAGCAAATCAATCGCAATCTCGGTGCAATTCTCAACAGGTCCATTGCTTCTCCTGGAATAAATTTTAGCGCATCGATTAATAATAATTTCTTTATGTCAAACATGTATCTAGATTGCAGATAGTCTGATAAAAACTTACGTGTAGGCTAATCGAGAACAAATGTCGTCTATCTCGGCGCTATATTTCTCGAGCTTTGTGTAAACAATTAAATGCAAATTTCTGTTGACATTCAGTGAGCTCATCGCGACAAAGCAGTTGCGTGACGACCCAAATCAGACCTTTGCTTGGTTTTATTATTGACTAACTATAAATAGAGTACAGTTGAAGGCAAGCTGTTTGTTCAAAAGACTTCTAGCCTTTACACACACATTGTTTTATTTTTCTTATCGTTCTCTTCGAAAACATCGGGGAGCTCGGGAGTGCGCTAGGTTGAGCGCGGAACATGAGAAAGAAAAATAAAGAACGACTATTTTCTTATTCCTTCACCACTACCCCCTTGCACTGGCAGTCAATAAATCCCTTGCGGGTTTATAATTTATCACCTACGCTCGATGGACTTTGAAGAGGAAATAGAGGGTCTGTGAACAGGCTAACAGACTTCTCGCCAAATCAACTTTCGCCCGAAAATATTAACTATCTGTTTCTTCTTTGTGGAGGAGACTTTCGACCACGTGCTAGGTAACAAAATAGATCTTGTTTCACTGATGTTCATTTCTGAACATGAATCGAAGCAAATATGGGACGCAAAATGAATGTTTGCATATTTTGTTCTTTCATAACCCAAATAGGTTTTTTGTTATTCCTGAAATTTATATAACTGCAAGTGTAATTCATTCAAAGTTAAACTTAACTACAAACATCGAGAAATCGACTTTTGGTGACTTTAGGAGCTGAGGCCGAACATTTAACGATAAACTTTGTGTGTAAGTTAGTTGCCTAGTGGATCTGTTTTGAAATTCGAATATCTTCACATAGTTTAATGTTAAATTAATAGTTAACTTCAAAGTTATGCTGTAAATGTTGCATTTTAGATGAAACTGACTTAGACAAGACATGTACATAGTGAAACTTAATTACAGTACCAGAAATCAACTTTGTCTAACTTTGTCTGTAAGTAGATTCATTTTAAAATTCGAAAAATAATGTTCACATAGTTTTATTTCAATGAATAATTCAAATTTAAAGTTATGTTCATCTCAAGAAAACATTTAATGTTTTCTTGAGATGACATGAACAAGTTAATAATATTAATCTCTGTTTTCGTGCCTCGCGCGTTTCGCTGGAGAGACTAATAAAACAGAGAGACTGCGGATAGTCTATAAAGCATCCTATAACTGCATAAGAAATAGGTATTGCCCTTGTGTCTTAAGATAAGAACAGTTAATTTTAAGCAGTACACGGTCGATAATCTCTAAATGCGGCAAATTCAGACCATTTCAAAAGGAAAATAGGAAATTCCTGGGGGGTGGGGGGGGGGGGTCTAATAATTGGAAGAACCATCCATTGGGGGGGGGGGGGGGGGGTATGGAATTTTTTCGGAATCACACAATTTGCATTTGCAGAGACGCAAATTTTTGTTTGATTGGTAACAACTTTTACATGTAACTTGACACGTGCAATTTTTTTGCCTTGGATTTTTGCTGACTTTAAGACGGACCAAATTAGTTTAAAGAAGTTTAAATTGTTTGTAAACGAGAAATATTCCCAGACTGTTTAAAACTTTACTTCAGTTTCAAGCTCAATCGCGACAGCGCTTTGACAAGAGAGTTTCGTTGTCATTTTCGTTCTCAGTCCTGGAGATGTCGAGCTTCCCTAACATATTCCAAAATTAATACTTAAGTAATTCTCATGAGATGATTCTTTTGTCTTTCGAGACAAGACACTTGTCTTTAGAGATGAGACGCTCATCTCATGAGAAGTGAAACTAGACTAGTAACTTACTTTTAATTTGAGCGGTACTGTACATATACATACTCCAGATTTCCTTCTCATAGGACCAAAGACTCATACCTCTACATGTAAACATACTCCAGATTTCCTTCTCATAGGAGAACCAAAGACTCATACCTGTACATGTGATGGGTTTTTCAAAAACAAATCCCCCTAATTTTTGGCGGCCATTGCAACCGTTGCTTTTGAGATAATTATACAGCCATAGTACAGTATATGAGATGTACAAGTTACAAAATTTTAATAATTTATGCTCTTTCAGTTCCTGCTAACGTGATTATTCCAAAGTTAAGCCTTTCGGGATTAATTTATTTATAGAAAGTTGATCAGGTGACCAACTATTCACAAGGCCTATGATGAGCTAGAAAATAGAAACATGATGGACTTAGAAAGAGAGGAAGATAACAGGTCTTGTACAGCTGTACTTCCCCAATCTGTGGTTCACATCATCTTCATTAGAATTATGTTTCTTTTCATTAAATTAACAATTAATAAATGAGGCTGAGTATCTTATAAAGAATTTTGTGGATCGAGGAGGGTTGGCTGAGGCGGATAACACCCTCTGAGACCTCCATAATTCTTCATGTGATACGAAAGCTGAATTCAATGAATGCTTTATTATTCATTAAAAGTAATTCCTAGTTTAAAAACATAGCTGAAACATGCTTACCTCCATCGATCTTAAGTTCATCTTGGATAGTGCACGTTTAGGGTTGTTCAGCTCGGCAAATATTCTCTAAATAGCAGATGTTGCCCTTAGAGTTGCTTTCTTGCTGTTCTTACATGCACCATGTTTTTAGCCATTATTTCACCTAGTTCTTAATCTTGAAACGAGAGAAATGTCCACCATTTTTGTTTTCACAACCAAAACAACTCAACCTAGTCCCCAGGTCTTCTCTATTAATGGTGCATTAACCTGCAAGAAAGCTGTACTTTTGACGTGATCGGTTGATTGATTGCAAAATTCTTCCAAATTTGGTCATCAGTAGCTGGTTATGGTAAATTATGCGTGTGCCTTTAGCCAATCAGAATGGGGGAAATATTTTGAATGAATAATAATATGGGTTAATCAAAAAACCTAAAAATGACCTTTTACCAAATTTGTCACCTGATTTTACATGAAATAGACAGATTTGGTTGTTTTATGCTGAAAAGTGGATTTTTTTTTTTCAAAAAGCTTGGTACTTTGCTTCAGGTGAACTGCTCCCAATGTACAGGTACTGTGTTGAGTACTGCAGCACTAAGACGGCCAAGAATTTGGATCCTTTTGAAGTCCTTACAATTCTTGGGCTTAATTTGCTGTTAATCCCTATCTGCATGTAGAAAACACAATAATAATTATTTTAATACATTTAATGTGACTGTTTCATTTTTTTATCTGAATGTTTTCATTAATATTATTAGTTAATGATGGCAGTGGGAAGTTGCCAGCATACAGAGGTTTAGTTGATGCAGTGCAGTCCATTGTCAGAACTGGGGGTTTAAAGGGGTTATACCAGGTTAGTAAATTTTATAGTAAAAACAACCCTGTGGTTGGAGACTGGTTTGTTTGTTTTGATTCATCATGAAAAAATACAGATTTTTTAATACTTTTCTGAAGTTGGTAAGCTTACATGTAGCCGTGAATTCAGCAAGGAAGAATCGTTTTCATTTTGGGAATTTTGAACAATCATTCCATAATTATGCAACTGTTAAGGGTTAACTTTACACTGTATTATTAGTTACACAACAAAACACCAGCATGCAACAACATGGTCAGTGAAGGTCACCACACCTTGTGCCCCCTTCCGGTCATGCTTTTGCTATTGTCCATTCTCTCTGTGCAATCCAAATAGAGAAGACTTCAGACAAGTTAGTTCCCAAAGTACAACAGTGAAGACTTAATCTACCAATAAACAAAGTTTTTGACAAAAAAAGCTATAAGATTATCAGCTAACCTATTTAGCTCACCTTTCTTTTCTTTTCTTTTTTTAAATGATAATGAGTACAAGTTATTTTTTTTATGAATTCCAGGGTGTGACTCCGAATGTATGGGGTAATGGCTCTGCATGGGGACTGTACTTTTTCAGGTAATTTATTAGAATAGGCAACAAAACAATATTTTGTGCAAAATTCTTTATTTTGAACCTTCATTAGATTTATGTACATATTTAACTGCACATTACTGGGTATATGCAAATTGAGCAGCGAGGAGGTTCTTTTCTTTCCATTTTCTTCTTCCCTATCTGTTTGAGTTCCTACTGCTCCTGTTTTCTTCTCTGTTAAATTTGTACATTTGTATACTTCAGTAGCAAGGGCAAAAACCCAGCACTTGGGATCCCGGCCAAGGTGGAAACAAGCATGGATTGAAACGACAGAACCTTCTCGTTAGTTTTTAAGGCCGTGGTTTTAAAGAGCGTTTAAACTAGGTTTGTTTTTGTTATGAGGTTTTGCTGTTTGTGTAAAAAAGAATTTTTAAAGGCATGAGCCAAGAAGCTATTTTGTGCCATGCATCAGTTCTTATTTATTTTTAAATAGTTTTTGGTTTCTTCATACAGTTATAACATTTTAAAAGCTTGGATGCAGAAGGACTCAGATAAGCCTCTTGGAGCAGAGAAGCATCTTCTTGCTGGGGCTATAGCAGGTACATTTAACACAACTCTCGCACCACAATTAGTGCAAAACTTCGCCGTCCGCGTATTAACAGATACTAAAAAGTTTAATCACGTCTCCTGTTCTTTGGGAATTAGGGTGGCCCATCAAAGATCAGCTATTAGTCCGTGATACTACCCAAGTACACAAAATTGTTAATAGCCTCGCTCCGTTGTACTTGAGTAGTAAACTCAGTAAGCGATCAAGAGTTTTTTTTTCCTTTTTTTTCTTTTTTTATATATAATTATATATAAATATTAATTAGTTAGAGCTGATAGTATTTTAATTTGGTGTCCCCTATTAGTAGCCTTACATGGCCAGCTAGAAGGCTTGACACTGAAATAAAGTTTATCATTATCATCATCATCATCGGGCGTACACTACTACCACATGAGGAAAAGGGACAATCTAAATCTCCCTCTTTGCAGAACAGATACTGCGCAACGGTCATTTTACTATCGCGCTGTAAGTGCCTGGAACTCTCTGACTGCAGACACTAGAAAATAATAGTCCGTCACTGTGTGCCTTTAAGAAGAGCGAATCGCGGGAGCAGACCCCATACGTTAAACAGTTAATATTTGGTTTAGTTTAGATCTCCAACGAGATAACGTAAATGTAATCGCATAGTTTAGGCTTTTAGTTCTGTACTAAGATTGTAATCAATTTAAGCTTTTTCTTCTTATCCCCTTCATTTTAGCATTTGTAAATGAACTTCAGAATAGTCCTTTGGGAGAGCTAATAAAATTTATTGTATTGCATTGTATTATGTAATTATCTAACAGGAATCAAGTTCAAACCAAACTCCTCTGCCCCCTTACACAGTGTCATCCCCAATTGTCTGTCCGTGATGATTTATACACAGGGTTGAGAGGATTGGGTGACACCCGGTATCCATCATTCTTATAAGTTAAGTTGATGTATTTTCCTCCCTTTTAGGAACTGGAACACTAACAGTGACAAATCCAATATGGGTTATCAAGACTCGCCTCTGTCTTCAGTACACTGGTTCACCGGCTGCCGTTACTCAAGCACCGCAATACAAAGGGATGATTGGTAAGAAAGAAGGAAACTTGGCCAACTTAACTTTCGCAAAGACTTCTGGGACTGTTACCAGGGACAGGAAAAAAAATTGGCCAATAGCTGACTGGCGCGTCCCCAGTAACAATCCCAGAAACACTTGCGGGACGCATTTCGGCTCCAGTTCTCTGGTCGTTTCTAAAGTGGTGAATGGGCAAACCGGTCGGTTCACGGGTTGGGTGAATGGTTTGAAAAATTCAGACCCAGTAAATTTCATTCCGGAATGGGGTTTACTATTTGTTTTACAAATCAGTTCCACTTACCGAAAAACAGCCGCGAAGGCCTGAAACTGGTATCAAAGATAAGTATTAACAAATGGAGCACGAATCTCCGTTTGGGTAGATTGCGAGCAGTCTCTTATTTTTCTTTGCAAAGTTTATTGTAATAATAACGTCGTGGTTTGCAATCGCGCTGGATGAGATAAGAACTAGACGGATTTTAGGAGAAAAGGCGGACTGCAAGCAGTCTACTGTTTGGAATATTTCGTCCCGGAAAAACAGGGCCACCTTTTCAAATGTTCCGTTGCTCCCGGGAATTTTCCAATAAGGGAACATGGAAAGCCGTTTTCCATTTACTTGTTGTAGTGGTAAAATAACGAGTTCCTCCTATTACAGTTATTTGTCTGACACAATGTCTGTGTGACCTTGATTTACAGAGACATAGATCCTACATGTATTTGTGTTTATTATAAAATCATTTCGTAATTCTTACTTTTTAGATGCCCTTTTTAAACTTTGGAGACACGAGGGACTCCGAGGATTATACAAAGTAAGTTTGCCATGCTAAGTAATGTTGCTTGACATAAACGGCGTCCTCAGTATTACGACATTTACGCAATCACGGTGATTAGGGCAACAAGAACCTTTAAAAACAATTAGTGGTTTTATGGCGGAAAAAGCAACAACTCTGCACAGTTTCTTGAACATGTATTTGCAGCAACCGCACGACTACGACGTGAAAATTGCCTAATTTCACGTTTTGTGGGGGTCGTAAACGAGCGATGACGATTTTCTTTTTTCTGTCAGATAGCGCTATCCACCAGATAAATCATTATCCAGTAAATGAGTGTGAGGAAAACTAATTACGCCATCTAGTGGGTAAGGATTTTTCTGGTGGATAGCGTTATCAACCTTAGGAAAATAAGCTGGGGCCTGGTGGATAGCGTTATCAACCTTAGGAAAAGAAACTGGGGCCTGGTGGATAGCGTTATCAACTTTTTGAGCAACTAGAGCCTGACTCAATGCAAATGGTACAAATTACAAAATTAGCCCACTTGAAATGTTTAATCGCAATGGAATGTCTGCTACATGTACTCTGTATTTTGTTCAATAGGGTTACGTCCCCGGACTGTTTGGTGTGTCACATGGTGCTCTCCAGTTCATGGCTTATGAAGAACTTAAGAAAGGCTACAGCCATTACTTTGGTACACCAATCAATAAAAAATTGGTAAGTTAACAAGTCAGTCTTAAGTGGTTGTTCACATTGATCATAACTTAAGTTTCGTTCACGAGCAAGGATGCTCACTTCTCAGTACAGAAACTATAGATTTCATTATTACAACAGGATGTGATTGTATAATTACTTAGCATACTGTTTTTGCATTCTCTGCTTGAGAGGGTATTTCTGTTTGTTGCTGCTTATTTTAAGAATGTGAAGATCTAGCAGTTTGCTAAGAAAAGTGATACCGACCTAATATAAGCTATATACTGTTAAATTGCACGGCTTAGTTTGCACAGGGTACGGCTGTTGACCCCTTTCTTGGAGTGAAACAGAGTAAGCTTTTCCTCTCTAAAACAAGGCTCTTGGATATGTTGTGCTTCTTTCTATCACTCGTCTCTTGAAAGCTGACGTAAGGCAGGACAAATCACGTTTTTTGGTCTGACGTAGGGTTAGGCTTTCAGGAAGCATGCTGCACACCCCCACCGTAATTTTCAAAAGTACCCCCTCCCCCGCTGGACCAGTACTATTGTTTTCCGTAAAAGGCGCATCATCACGAGAAAAATTGTGGAGGTTTACTCGCTGATGTATATGATACGTGTAACCTTTGAACACCAAGAGCATGATTTCGTAGAAATTCATTCTCCAACTACAGCTGTAAGGCACGAACAAACCACAATCAATGATTTCTAATTGATTTTCCTCAAATAGCACAGCTAAATTTGAAAACATTGGTCCCCTCTTTACCGACCAGTCAACTTAAAAGCCTGAGAGTCCTAAGTATTGATTCTGGCATATGCCTGGATAGGCTACCAGCAGTCTTTCTCTGCCAGAATTAATGGAGCTGTTCACTTATAGTAACAGGTCATTGAATAATAAGAAAACTGCTAAAGCCTTTCTTCAAGGTGTGAGCAAACCACAGTCAATCGTTTTTGAGTCCTGTCAAACTAAAAACATCGGCCCAGCCTTTTGAAATTTTCCTTCTATCTCAACCTATCTTTAGCTTAAGACGCACCTGTTGGGGAACTTTGTGTTTATACGAGAAAGTGGGCTGACCCGCTTGCTGAGATCTCGGCTCGAGCAACCAGGATCTCGGCCTCGTCCTCTCATATGTATTTAGCTTAACAGTTAGCTAATTGGGGGCACTTTCCTACGTGCTGACACACTAATCTATTAAATGATTTTTAAATTAATCATCTTACCTAAAATCTAAAACTATATACAAATGTCCACGACTCAAAAATTTACACAGGTCACGGCACGAACTTCTCCGGATTACATGTAGCAAGTAGAAAGTTGTTCTTATACCAAGACGACGCTAAAACAGAGCCTTAGTATGCATTGTTTCTTCCTCCTTCTAGAGTTCAACAGAGTACTTGATAATGGCATCATTATCAAAGATCTTCGCTGCCACGGCCACCTATCCGTATCAAGTAGTCAGATCAAGACTACAGGTAAATAGACCTCCTACTTATCTCTCAGTGTAAGGTTCTGTCCGCAAGATTAATTCCAACAGGCACTTTTCAGGTAGTGATTCACGTGGTACAAAACCGCCATGCTGGAGAGAAAGGGACGTACTGAGACAAGACAAACAAAAGGCTCACTAGACTTTCTGAATTCCGTTTCCGGTATCTGCTTGTTCGGTGGTCAGTTGGCGCTCGTCTTGCGATTTCTCTTTCGCTCGCTTCGCGCAGTGGACTTGTGGCAAGTCTAAATGCTCACGTCATTTAAAATCGTAATTCCCTTTGTTTGTCTTTTCCCAGTGCGATTCTTGCTCGCTAGCATTACGTTTTTTTTTTGTATCACTTGAATGGCTAGCTGCAAAGGGCCTATTATTAAGTTATGAACGCATATAAACTTACAGCTGTTTTTCCCTAGCGACGGAGTCCGGGTTGAAGTCGTAAGAGCAGTCGTTAAAACGCTTACAACCCATCAAAACTCGGATTCGTAAGCAGAGTCAAACGCGCGAGGGAGTTGTAATCAGGACGTTACCGTTTTGTTCCGACTCTACCTACTATGACAGCAGCATGCCCAGCCACCCTTTGTTTCCTACTCTTTCCGAAACAAAAGAAAGCTCTGTGCGCCTGCGAGTTCCAAGTAGCCAACTCCATAGGGGTTACTACTACTCTTTATTAAAAACAACGTAGCAATCTAACGTTAAGTTCTTTTTTTAATGCTTATGTTATTATTGTATACAGAATTTAAAGTTTTGTACTCTTTTAGCTTTTTAATTGATTTTAAATTTTGCAAAATGTAAGTTTTATATTAGTTTATCTTGAATGTATTTTTGCTTAAACAAATACTAGAGACTAAAGACTTTTAAAATACACCGTTGCTCACGATCTAATGCGAGAAACTAGATTGTCCGAAGATTTTAAAATCTTTAAAATGCGTTTTTATTCACCTTGAAACGGGTAGTTGTGGAGCAAGTGTCAAGAAAAAGCTCATCCAAGTAATTTTTTTTAAATACAAAGTAAAAAAAAATTCAGTTCTTAAAGCTCCCTCTTCTTTTTATATAGTTTTAAGCTAGTTTATTCATCAGAGCTAATTTCCTCTATCGCAATGTTGTTTTGTTTTGTTTTGTTTTTTAGAATCAATACACGATGGCCGAATACAATGGAGCAGTGGACGTTATCCGTAAAACGTTCAGGTGAGATGAGGGACTCGCTGCGTCGATTTTCTTTTTTGTTGAAAGGAGTTTTTGAAAGTGAAATTTTCCAGCGCACCACGATTTATACCTTAAACAGTCGCCTTCTGACGTAGCTTTTTTGTCGACTTTCTAGATACGAAGGAGTGAGAGGATTTTATAAAGGATTGGTTCCTAATGTTCTCAGGTGAGATCCCCAACAAAAGAACTCCTCGGTTTTAACCTGTCTGGATGACAGTGAGTAATTGGCAGGCCCTAGTTATTCAAAAGGTAGCTAACGCTATCCACTGCATAAATCACTATCCAGCGGATAACGCAGTTGGTATCCATAATACGTATCCACACTGGATGGTGATTTATCCGGTGGATTGCGCTATAGTACATTTAATCAACCGGGGCCAGAACTGTAATGTAGATGTCGCGGATATAAGCTTGGTCTTCACACGTGAAAGATCAGTGCAGTTGTTAACGCAACTGTGCGTGAAAAAGCCAAAAAAACAAACAAACAAACAAACAAACCCGGAAGGTAGCATACGGCGACGTCTCTGGCTGGCTCTATTGGTCCATTCATAAGCTTACTGTTATCCTCCCACCCCGTACTATGTATGATTAGTAAAACAAAACAGGCAGTAGACCACCCCACCTGGGAAACATTTCCTATTCTTTTTCAACAATAGTGGCAGTTAGTTGTTTTACAACACTATGCGAAAGTAATGATATCAAAGTTCTCCGAATTTCGTCAAAATTCACGAATTTC
>CALNXI010002287.1:54180-56680 GCA_942486025.1 Porites evermanni | reverse complement strand
ACGGACAAACAGCAGGACAAGCAGGGAACAAACAAAGACAAACAAATAGATAGACAAAAAACAAAACAGACAATCAGATAGACAGACAAACAAACAGACAATATAAGACAAACATATAAACAGCAGTTAAACATAAATCCAAAATTCAGAAAGTTAGAAGTTTAGAAAATTTAAATTAGACGAATTAAATAGAGGATAGGGGAGCACACTCCCAATACACCAGGCAGCCAGACAGCAGAAGCCACTATGCATACCCACCACTCTAAGATGAGCATGCACAGCAGCCACACACCGTCCAGCAAGCCAAGCACATTGAGAGCACGCACCCCTCTCCTGAATGCCTGAAGACTGGTCTTACCGCGTAGTTCCTGGCTTATCTTGTCTCATATGTGTTGGCCTAAATATCTCATACTGTGTTTGCCATACTTAACAGTATTATATCTTTGAACAGGAAAATCACTTCGTAAGTTATAATGCTTATCTTGCTGAAAACATATATTACATACATGCTCTGGAGCTAGTGAATTTTTAACCTTGTACATTAAAATTATTATATCTTGTAGCCGTCTGTTCTCAAGACTAGAGAGTCTTCCCTTCTCTAGGAGTTCCTCATACCACCAAGCATTCCTATCGTTATATACAGCACGTAATGCCCGTTCCTGTACTTTTCCTAATTTTCTAGCATCAGATGCTTTGCAAAAATGCCACCCTATGTGACAATATGTTAAGTTAGGTAAAATTGCCGATTTGTACAATTGTAACTTGGCTTCTCTGAAAATCTTATTTCTAAGACGTACTAGACCACCAACTTTCTTACTTGCCTTTTTGCATATATCACTTATATGAGTACTAAAACTAAGTTCATCATCTAATGTTACTCCCAGTAACTTCAAGTCTGGTGATGATTTAATAACCTGTTCATCAATCTTGACATTGATAGATGGACTGACCTCATTTTTGTGTTTTGAATGAACGCTTAGATAGCTTGCCATCTCGCGAGCCATTGCTAAGTGATAACAAGCACGTGACCCAGTTCTAAAAAGGGCCTATTCGTCTCAGGAAAATCAATGCAAAGTCTACAAAAATTTAAAAATATAATGATACCTGCTTTAAAACGCGGCGAAGACTGGCGATGTCGGCAGTTATCTTCAAAAACACACTGCAAAGACCCTTTTTCACTAGCAGAAATAAGGTTCCTACTCTAAACGAATGTAGCCATCGCTTTCATTTCTTTTACACTACGACACTTCGTCCTCCTAAATCTTTCGAAAGACTGAGCAGTTGAACGACTGTTAAACTGTGACAATAGGCGGATCGAATTGCACGAATGACATCACGAGTCTTTATAGCCAATAACATCACGACTGAACTGGCATACGACCAATAAGATCAAGACTTAATTGACCAATCAGGTCAATATCCCGAGTTTAATACCTACAACTGACGTGGTACGACTCACTTTGACTCTGAAGATGACTGCCGCACAGGTTGTCGAAACCCCTGTCACCGTCAACATCAACAGTCCTATTCAGGACTCCGTTTACCCGGACGATCATCCATGTACTCGACCTTTAACTTATAAAATGACTCCTGGGTCATGATATGATAAAGAAATAATGTATCCGGCCCTGATGTTTTTAACTTTGAATAATCAGTACTATATACAAAGCTCGCAACCCAACAATCCATTTTTCTCTTTATTTGCGCTGGACATTATATATTTTACATTTGTTTTCCCTATAATAGTGTGCGCACAAACGTGTCTTACATAAAACTCGTAATCGATAGTAAAGGTGCCAGACTTTATGAGTGTTATAAATATACTGCAGTATAGTTACCATAGTGCAATATGGTCAATTTTACTTTATATTCACTTCGCTATCGCCCTTAAACATTTTGAAGTTTTATATAGCTGGATTTTTTTTTTCGTGCAGCGTGCGCTCTCATTGTTTACTTCGAGATCACATCGCATCTCACAATGAAACTGTTTCACTAGAAGTCATAAACTATAAACAAAAGGTATTGGATGAAGATCAATAACACCCCACATCCGGTACTAACTCTACTGCCTCGTACGCAGGCTTTTTTCAAGGTTCTGCATAGCGCAGTCCTGGGCCTGAGTGGAGAATAATGGGAACGAGCAATAGCAAGGGGAGGCAAAACATTTTTTTTTCTTCCCTTTCTGTTTCCTCCTTTGTCTCGCTTTACTTGATAATCAAATAACTATTGCGAGCGACTGCTATCAAAAATTATAATATTTCTAAACAATTTAAGTTAATTAAGGTGTTTCGATGCAGTTTTCAGGACATCATACCGATATTTTTCAATCGCCTTAACAGTTATTTAATATCCTTGTCCTTCACCAGTGACTGACTATGAAATGGAGTTTGTCAAAATGCAGTTTCAAGTATAATCGATATCACTATGACGACAATTAACAAAAAAGTCTGAAATCTATAAAGGCCGAATTTTGAGTGATCTAGACCTGCTACTGAAAATC
>CALNXI010002287.1:36731-51123 GCA_942486025.1 Porites evermanni | reverse complement strand
TATATATATATATATATATATATATATATATATATATATATATATACTTTGTACAAAATAGAATGGACTACATATGTTGATTTGAATCCTTTATTGACATATATATATCCTTTATTGATATATATATATATTAATTAACATATTTGATACCATGTATATTTTTCTTTCAGAAGTCAGTAAAATAGCCTATTTGTACGATGACGTCGTTTTTATTTGTTAATCTGATTATTATTACTACTAGAAATACGTTTATCGCAACACCTCGCGAAGGCGTAAATGGGCAGTAGTACAAACAAATTGAAAGCAGCCAACAGGTAAAACAATATGGTTTAAAAAAAGACAAAACGAAATCACAAAACGGGGGTGGGGGAAATAATAATATTTTAACCTTTTTTGCCGTAAAATTCTGTTGATAGACGCTGTCAGAAGCTGGCGGTGCTGTATTTATCAAAAATTCAAAGAGATATGCGAGGAAAATAAGCAGGGTTTTGAAGGTAGAAGCCGCACTGTAACTCAATTCATCACATTTGAAGAATATACATGTATGGCCTACAAAGCCGATAAGTGGGTTGACGCAAGACCGTCGCGAAGTTTCTTTACGGCGTTATACATTATTTGCATGAGGAGAATCGGTCGTGATTCACCAACAGTAAACATTTTTCAAAAAGGATGAACGAACATTTTGGCCTTTGTAGCCAGTGGAAGTCGCGTTGCTCAGAAACCTTGATGCAATTCGACGCCACAAACGATGACGTCACTGCGACTGCCAACCAGATATAACATATATCTGCTTGGCAGTCGCAGTGACGTCATCGATTGTGGCGTCGCGAGTTGCATATGTATCTGAGTCGTGTTTCTTACGCGTTGTGCGGTCCACGTTGCCTAGTCCCTAGGCCTCATTGTTCCGCGCGGCGAAAGCGTTTCAGGCCGTGTGGTCCAAGCGAAGTGAATTGACCAAGAGGGAGCCGGTCTGAAACCACCCGCTCAGTCCCATTAACCACTGGGATGAGTTATTTAAGCGGGATTTTAAATTAGTTATTCCTTTAGCCTTGTAATTAAACTTTATGAGAATTTTTTTGTCAAACCACCGATCTTGGCAGTCTCATAATACTTGGACATTGTTAATCCATGAAAGCGCTGAAAAAAGCTATAAACTTTTCCAGCCAACCTAGATAAGATAAGATTACTAGACAGATTTATTGGCCGTCCAAAAGTTTGTCTTGCACGAACTAAATACCTGAAAGGTTTGTGGCCGAGCGGCTAATTCCTCGAACTTCCGATCTGAAGGTCTGGTTTTTCATGGCCTGCGTAGCAGGCGCTTGGAAGTAGTGGGCGAAAGAGAGAACGGGCGCGCGCGAGGGAGACACACGAGGAGTGAGGGAGCGCCTGCAAGGAAGGCCCCCGAAAATCGTTTCAACTCGTATTCTGTGAGTAAGGATATTTCCAATTGGTCGAGAGGCTCACGAGGGAAAAATTAACCGTGCGGGGCGAGAAAACTGTCAATCAATAGTACATGGACAACGTAGTGAAGATCTTACATTACACCACTAGCTCCTGAAATCATTAAATTGTATACAATCGAAGTTCAGGTCTCGGAGGTCACTTCAATCTGGTTTAATGGGACAATGTGGCTGTAATCTCAAAGAAAAGTTGGAGTGTTCAAGCGGTATTCACGGTGGAAAAAAAATTGACATCAGATACGCATTAGCATAAGTGGCGAGAGACAAAAGATTTGTCGAATCATTGCAATGAAGATCAGAGGAAATATTCGATTCTTTGCTCAGGAGAACTTGGCGGCTTGTGTTGTCGATGGAACGTATGCCATCAAAACTTGGATATGATTGATGAAATGAAACACTTACCATGAATTTGAAAAAACATTTCACTGTTGTATTATTCGCCGTTCGGAGGCGACCTGAGGTCTGTTGTTTATCATGTCTCGTTACTGCAGTAGCAAACATGTCGGTATAGTTTGTGTTCTGAAGTTTAGGTCCGCTTAGTAAGACATGTCTGCTCCAAAAACGGCTGCCACTTAGCGCGGTAAAAGCAATGGTCATTTTCCCAATGGTCATTTTCCACGAACGCTGTGATCGTTAGTGTCTGTCCAGTTGTGGCTAAGTAAGCTCAGAGAACAATATTTTTAGTTTTTTATAATACGCAGCATACATTGTTTAAAAGATACCCAGTTTTGACTTTGATATTTCCTATTTATTGTGCCCGTGGTTAAAAACGATTTAAAGCTGTGTGTTTATTACTCCATCGCTCTATAACTCAGCTGATCTTTATAACAGATATATTTAGACCGAAGATAAAATGTACAACGCCTTTTGGCGGCACGCTTTGTTTGTGCGAGTTCAGTCGTTTTCTGTCAAAACTTTTGACAGATCACGCAACGGCTACCAGGTAATTGGAGAGGGGGCGGGAAACGATTTTCGGGGGCCTTCCGTGCAGGCGCTCGCTCTTCCCTCGCGTGTCTCCTTCTCACGCGCCAGTTTTTTCTTGTGCCCACTACTTCCAAGCGCCTGCTACGCAGGCTAGGTTTTTCACAAAGCATGATTTATTTGTGATCAAAATATATCAAAGAACTGACTAGCAATAATTAGTACCAAAGCCTTGAACAAACCTGGTTACGTGATATTTTAGCTTTAGTTATTTCTACTTAACAGAACATGAGTGTAACCAAGGTATTAAAAAGGAGGTGTCTCTTTACGAGACACAAATAGCTAACAGATGTGGTGTCTCCTCTGTAGTAATTAATTAACAATTAATGAATGAGGCTGAGTACCTTACGAAGAATTATGGAGATCGAGGACGGTGTTATCCGTCGAGGCCGTAGGGCGAGGCCGATAACACCCTACGAGATCTCCATAATTCTTCATATGATGCGAAAGCCGAATTCAATAATTGTTTTTATTATTCATTCAAAATAATTACTAGTTTGTCTTCTGAGTTGCCTTCTTGCTGTTTTTTTTTTTTTCTTTTTTTAGCTATTATTTGGCCTAGTTCCAGCTGTAGTTCTTACTCTTGAAACGAGTGGAGTGTCGGCCATTTTTGTTTTCACAACCAAAACAACTCAACCTCGTCCCCAGCTCTTCTCGGTTAACGGTGCATTAACCAGTAGCGGGCTGCATTTTTGACGTCATTTCCTCGTTAAACACAAAATTCTTCCAAATTTGGTCATCAGTAACTGGTTATGGTGAATTATACATGTGCTTTTAGCCAATCAGAATTGGGGAAATATTTTGAATGAATAATAATTACGTTTAAATGTAAAGAGATTTTCAGCCAAAAGGAAGTGCCAGGTAAACCTCAGCAAACACGAACATTGATTGAACACACTGTAAATGCAAAGCTCACAGCCCAAGCGACCCAAACAATTTCTCTTGCTTTTTTTCAAATTCGCAAAGTAATATGAAATGACCAAAGAGAAGGGTTTTTTCTCTCTCTTTATTTGCACTTGACAATTTTATTTTACATTTTTTCCTCTAATAGTATGCGCACAAATGTGACCTAATACTACTCGTAATCAATGGTAAAGATGCTAGACTTAAATAGTATTTTAAATAAACTATAACAGTATAGTTACCATAGTGTAATAATAGTACGATTTTACATTATATTCACTGCATAATCGCCCTTAAACATTTTAAAATATTACTGTATAATGCCAAAAATCAATAGAACTCATAAACTATAAGTTCTTCAAAAGCGTTGGATTAAAATAGGATGAATAACATCGCATGCCCCGTATTATCTGCACTGCCTCGTGTGTAGAATTTTTCAAGGTTCTCAATGAAAGATGGGAACGTAAAACATTCGCCTTTTTTTCTTCCTTTTCCGTTTCCTCCTTTGTCTCGCTTTACTTGATAATTCAGCTTAAATGCGTAACCTGTCCACGAGAACTATAGCGAGTGACTGCGGCCAAGGCAGGTAAATTGTATCCTGATAATGAAATCTAGTAACATTTTTAGGGGCAGACATTTCAACAATTGCAATCGATGGCGGAATAAGGCATTTGTGCAAATAGAATAATATCAAGAATTATAATATTTCTAAACAATTTAAGTTAATTAACGTGTTTTGATGCAGTTACCGATATTTTTCAATCGCCTTAACAGTTATTTAATATCCTTGTCCTTCACCAGTGACTGACTATGAAATGGAGTTTGTCAAAATGCAGTTTCAAGTATAATCGATATCACTATGACGACAATTAACAAANCACGAACATTGATTGAACACACTGTAAATGCAAAGCTCACAGCCCAAGCGACCCAAACAATTTCTCTTGCTTTTTTTCAAATTCGCAAAGTAATATGAAATGACCAAAGAGAAGGGTTTTTTCTCTCTCTTTATTTGCACTTGACAATTTTATTTTACATTTTTTCCTCTAATAGTATGCGCACAAATGTGACCTAATACTACTCGTAATCAATGGTAAAGATGCTAGACTTAAATAGTATTTTAAATAAACTATAACAGTATAGTTACCATAGTGTAATAATAGTACGATTTTACATTATATTCACTGCATAATCGCCCTTAAACATTTTAAAATATTACTGTATAATGCCAAAAATCAATAGAACTCATAAACTATAAGTTCTTCAAAAGCGTTGGATTAAAATAGGATGAATAACATCGCATGCCCCGTATTATCTGCACTGCCTCGTGTGTAGAATTTTTCAAGGTTCTCAATGAAAGATGGGAACGTAAAACATTCGCCTTTTTTTCTTCCTTTTCCGTTTCCTCCTTTGTCTCGCTTTACTTGATAATTCAGCTTAAATGCGTAACCTGTCCACGAGAACTATAGCGAGTGACTGCGGCCAAGGCAGGTAAATTGTATCCTGATAATGAAATCTAGTAACATTTTTAGGGGCAGACATTTCAACAATTGCAATCGATGGCGGAATAAGGCATTTGTGCAAATAGAATAATATCAAGAATTATAATATTTCTAAACAATTTAAGTTAATTAACGTGTTTTGATGCAGTTACCGATATTTTTCAATCGCCTTAACAGTTATTTAATATCCTTGTCCTTCACCAGTGACTGACTATGAAATGGAGTTTGTCAAAATGCAGTTTCAAGTATAATCGATATCACTATGACGACAATTAACAAAAAAGTCTGAAATCTATAAAGGCCGAATTTTGAGTGATCTAGACCTGCTACTGAAAATCTGACACAAGGAACGTAAAGTTTGGTGTTTAGCGAATAGCCTGCGTGAGAAATAAAACAATTGTGTACTTTTGAATTCAAACGAAAAGTTAGTTTATTTCAAACCAAATACATTTCAAACCAAACCCTTATATCCCTCATGTGTTATTTAATTAAAAAGTTCTAAATAACTCAAATTAATCTTAAGTAGAATTCGCTGCTTAGAAACTTCGGTGTATTTTCTTTCTTGCAATCCTGAAAACTAACCTGTTTTCTCAGTGCGTTTCAGTGTGAATAAAACTGCATCGAAACACATTAAGTGATGAAAATGCAAAATGACATCAGAGATGAATGTCTGATGGCATGGAATAAATACTGTGGCAAGTTATATTGGATAATTATCATAAAAGTACAAAATATTGGGATAATATAAATGGAAATGTATTGCAATTAACGTTGCTTACGTATGGGAATTAATAAATTGCATTGAAATATATGCTAAACTATATATTAAAAATCTAGTTACCACACCTAAGTCAATGACAAACGCTAGCAGGGAAAATTCTATCCTGAGATTTCAACCCTGTGCGTTACGTCTGCAAATACAGATGTAGAATGAGAGTTGACAAGAAGGCAATACGAAACCTACCCTCAAAACGTTGGACAGGAACGCGCGACGAAGCCCCATAAACCATCCTATGCCCCTTGTTGAAGAGGCTTGACTATTGCACTTTGTAGGCTTATCTTTTTAATGTAGTGCGTCAGTTCTTAAAGTGCCCATAAACTAAACATTTGTTTTTTTTTTTAAATTAAAAGTGCTTATCACTACGAGAACATTTTTATTTTTTGATTAAAAGTACGCATTACTACGATAGCCTCCCGAAAAAATCACATGTTTTGCCATATGAGCACAATGTGATTTTTTGAATGTCAACGTTCAAATTTACCGCTATTCGGTACATCATGAATTAGTCTTCTTTCGGAAGCCTCCCGGAAACAAAGGAGCTGTGACGTAGATCAAACACAACTGTGTCGTAAATAATTGAACACTTGACTTTAGATACAAGTAAACAAGTGTAGAGTTCTCACTAGAAAAATTTCTATCTTCAAACGGAAACTGCTTTTCAAAAGGTAAAACATGCTAGTATAGGATGCTTCGCAGGGAGATTTGCAACAACATTGGCCATGGCGACTTTAAGAAAGCATGCACTCTCTGGCACACAGGGTTTCCATTGTATAGTTGTTTTTTACTTATGATTTATAAACAGAGCGATTACAGTGTTGTAATGAGCAGTGCATGCTCCTTTTTAGCCTTGATGAAGTTGATCGGCGACAGTTGTCTGAGCAAGAAAAGTGTCTGGAAACGTGCATTACTAAATCCGGAGCCTGTAAACCTAAACAGCCTATTCTGACATCCATGTCCAAAAAATAAGCTGTAGGCAAGCATTTAATGAACCAAATCTTACTGCAGATTTAGACAATTAAATTTTCAGAATTTGAAGGCTGACGTTGAGCTTTTTTCTTTGAAGATTTCTTTTGACAACGTTACATTTCCTAATTCCAGAAATCATTATGTCCTATTTAGAAAAAAAAAGAAAAGAAAGAAAGAGAAACTAAAAAGGAATTGATTGGAAGTTTGGGTCATATTAAATGCATCCCCTCGCTTTTAGTTGAACTCAGTTCGTGTTATCTTGCATTTAGCGGGATGGGTCAAGATAAAATACCTCCACCTCATCAGGTGAGAAATTCCTTCCACGCCCCTTCAGGATTGTTAACTCGTTGTTCACTAAAGCTGGAACAGAGTAGGACCTGCCCAAGATTGCCTCTGCAAACTGGCTGTTGAGTAAAATTATAAGGTCGTCACCAAATACTGGACCAATAGTTGAACTCCTGTAGATGGCCGTTCCTGTCTTCTCTTTTTTTACCTTGCTCACAAACGGTGCCAGCCCTTCAAAGTTGTTGAGAGAAAAGATAAACGCGTTGGGGGTTTCAGCTGCGCCACCACTGGATTCTAACAAAACAAAACAAAACAATATATATATATATATATATATTATATATATACACCCGTTTTCAAAAAGGTTTTCATATAGAGAGATATATAGATAGATATATACTTTTGTTTTCTTGCACGTGCGCCAGTGTGCATTTACACTTGTTATTGTCCAACTTGTGAAAAACTTGGTTCAACGATAAATTTTCTTTTCGTCAGCTACTTTGTTCCAATTTGTGAATTAAAAAAAAAATGCACGAATATTGTCTGCAATTCTCTTGATTTGCATTCTCTTGAAAATTAAAAAATGAGGAATTCGGTCACTTGTAGGTAAAATAATTATTGTCGTTACAGGATAAGGGGAAAAACGCAGGTGAAATGGAAAAAAAAATGGGTTTTCGAAACCGCTGAGAAGGAAGAGGTGACGGTGGATGTACATATTGGATATGTGGAAAGGAGCAACAATATTATAGCAGTTGATTAAAACGAACTAAGACGTTGACGAGGTTCATGGAAGCAGACTTTATCATAACCATGATGAGCTGGTCATATATCTTAATGTCTCACCTTTTTTCGTGTAAAATGACGGCCTGTAAGGCAACGTCTCATTGAAGACAGAATTAACTCTCGGCCACAAATGCTTTCAAGTTAGTTTACAGTTTCTCTTAAGCACGCCCCGGGACAGCGCATTTTTTAATACACTCCATCAATAAAAATGCTTCGTCACTTACTACAGATGCAATGGCATTTGGCCTACTAATTCGGTCACGCCGTATAACTCGCGGATCAGCTGCTTCGCGGGATGTTTTCCTCATTCCCAAAATCAGCTATATAATTCGCCATTGCAAATTTGTATCGCAGGGCGTTTTTCAAAGAGGATGAACGAACATTTTGGCCTTTGTAGCCAGTGGAAGTCGCGTTGCCTAGAAATCTGAGTCGTGTTTCAGCCGCGCTGCGCGGTCCACGTTTCCTAGTCCCTAGGTTAGTCTCTCATTATTCCGCGCGGCCAAAGCGTTTCGAGCCGTGTGGTCTAAGCGAAGTGAATTGACTGAGAGGGACTGGGAAAACGCCGTACAGGGACTAGGCAACGGTCCACGTACATTCACGTGCATTTCTCGCGCAATATGAATTTCGAACAAATTATTATCTCGCTCCTCAAATGGCTAGCTTCGCAAGGAATCATTGAGGTAAAGGTAACCGACAATGACGAGAAAAACTGTACCAAATTTACTTGATATCTGAATTGTCATCAAAATCTAAGATCACCTCTTAACTTCACTTTGGTCAGGAAGTCCCCTGAACTTAGCTGACAAGGTTTCCTCCCCTTGCGCTGTCTTGTCTGTTATTGTAGTTTGATTTCTGAAACTGATTCCAGATCAGCGTTCTTCATCAGGTTGTCAATAAAAGGTATAGGGTCCTCAGTTCTTCTTCCACGGTTAACGGTTTTTCTTGCTGGCCGCTACAGCACAACTTTGTATGCTGCTTTCTCTGGATGACAAGTCTCTCTGGTCCTTTCATTTAGTTTTCATAAATCGCTATAAAGTTCATTGTTCGTAGTATGTTGTTTTTGTAGGATAATAAGCGCTATGAGTAGTATTCGCGAGTTGCATGTATCTAAAGATTTCTCCATGCTTTTCAGTGCTAGGCTCCAAGATTGGTTCAACAAGCAAGCGTAGTCAGATGTCTTTAACCTAATAATTTGAGCTAGTGTCGAACATAGCTCTCTGCAGCGCCATCGCTGATAAGCCTTACATCTTCTGTTAAAAGATCGTGAAATTTTTACGAAATATATTAACATGGTAAAAACCCAAGGGAGCCGGTCTGAAATCACTCACTCCGTCCCATTAACCACTGGGATGAGCTATTTAAGCGGAATTTTAAATAAATTATTCCTTTAGCCTTCTAATAAAACTTTATGAGAATTTTTTTTGTCAAACCACCGATTTTGGCAGTCTCATAATACTTGGACATTGTTAATCCATGAAAGCGCTGAAAAAAGCTATAAACTTTTCCAGCCAACCTAGATAAGATAAGATTACTAAATAGATCTTTTTGCCATATAAAAGTTTGTCTTGCACGAACTAAATACCTGCTGAAGGTCTGGTTTTTCACAAAGCATGATTTATTTGTGATCAAAATATATCAAAGAACTGAGTAGCAATAAATAGTACCAAAACCTTGAACAATCCTGGTTACATGATATTTTAGCTTTAGTTATTTCGACTTAACAGAACATGGGTGTAACCAAGGTATTAAAAAGGAGGTGTCGCGTTAAGAGACAATTTTTAAAATTTTTAAAACTAAACTAGAGAGCAGGACTCTGCGAACTGTTGCTGTAAAACTTGTTTGTTCTCCTACGCGTTTCGTCTAACGTAGACTTCTTTAGAGAGTTTTACAATCAAATACTAAACGCCTGTATTTAAGCCAAAATATGACTAAAAATAATAATGGGCGCAAACATTGAAGGTTTGGCCGGAGTTACGAAAAGGAACAGGCGCAGCTGTGAAATTTTTTACGCAAAGCGTGAGAAAACTTTTGGGCCACGGTTTTAGCTAAAACCGTGGCCCCAAAAAACTTACTTACATAGATTAGCTAATGTTACAGCATAGCTTTGTAACATACGGTACAGTCTATTTCTGGCATAATCCTGTTTATAACATTCCTAATACGTGCGTGACTGCAATTAAAAGTAGTCTTGAATACAGTAGCCCGCTGAGACCTATTCTTGGCTTTCTGCAAAAGCCACTTCTTTCTGTCGCTGTATCGTATTTCGCGAAACAGTGGTAGCAAAAATGCAACTGGGTACCCTCTCAACCGAGCCGCTTCCAGAATCTTTCCCTAGTCTCCGAAAAAGATTTAAAGTGAGAACTGTTTCTAGCATACCTCATTACCTCCCCTTTAATAAAGGCTTTCTTACCGCTAGAAGGATGAAAGGACTCGAAGGGTATATATAGGTATTTGTTTAGGGGCTCCTGAAATGTGGAAAACTTCAGCACGCTTGAAGACCCATCTCTATAGAGAAATAGATCCAGAAAAGAAATGCTAAGCTCGCTAATACAGTGAGTAAGGTGGCTGAGCTGGTTCCTGCTTTGAAGAAACACGATGATGACCATGAACAATTTTCGAATTTTCGTGCGATCTCAAACTTAGTGATGGTGTCAAAGGTCATCGAGGAGGCAGTCTCTGCGCAGTTAACTGATCATGTCAGAACCCATCATCTCGAGGAATGGTTCCAGTCTGCCTACAAGATTCACCACTCCACTGAAACTGCTCTTGTTAAAGTACATAACGACATTCTGCGGGCAATTGATGATAACAGATCTGTGCTTCTTCTCCTTCTAGACCTTTCCGCCGCTTTTGACACTGTAGATCACTCTACTTTACTTTTGCGTCTCCGTACTCGGTTTGGTGTGAAAGGAAGTGCTCTTGCATGGTTTGCATCTTACTTAGCATCTCGCAAATATTACGTACAAGTTGAGGGCTACAAGTCTTCCCTTTGGTCCCTGATTCTGGTGTACCCCAGGGCTCAGTACTGGGCCCACTCTTGTACGTGTTGTACACTTCTCCAGTAGCTGACATCATCAAGTCTCATGGTTTGCAGTACCACTTCTACGCTGACGATACTCAGCTCTACATCACCTTTAAAACTGACTCCGCTGATGATGCGTGCTTGGCTAAATCAAGAGTAGAACACTGCGTAGAGGAAATTGACAGGTGGATGATTTCAAAGAATTTAAAGTTGAATGATGATAAAACGGAACTCATTGTTTTTAGCTCTAAATTCCGTCCAAAACCCTGTCTCAGCAATGTTCAGATTGGTAGTGAGTGTATAGAGCAGTAGCAATACTGTACGCAATCTAGGTGTTTTGCTTGATCAAATTCTATCTTTCGAGGAACATGTAAGCAAAATTATGCAAATCATCTCATTACCATCTTGGAAATATTAGCAAGATCAGAAAATATCTAGATGAAGATTCTACTGAGACGTTAGTCCATGCATTTGTTTCATCAAAGCTGGACTATTGTAATGCTTTACTTGTTTGACTTCCAAAATACCAAATAGACAGACTTCAGTCAGTACTAAATACTGCGGCTCGCCTTAAAACTTTTACTTGTAAATATGATCATATAACTCCCGTTCTAGTTAGACTATATTGGCTTCTGTTTCCTGTCGTATAAGGTTTAAAGTGCTACTGCAGACTTACAAAACACAATTAATGATTTATCTCCTGAATACTTATCTGAGCTACTTAATAAGCCTAAATATACCCGCAATCTTACATCTCAGTCTCAACATCTGCTTAGTGTTCCTAAATCCAGAACTGTTACCTATGGCGATAGAGCATTTTCTGTATGCGCTCCTAAGCTATGGAATGAACTGCCTTTTCAGTTGCGCACGTCGTCAAATACACAAGCATTTAAATCAGCACCGAAGACAATGCTTTTTAAAATGTCCTATCTTTAGATGGGCATTTGCTTTATTATTTTGCATACTATTCCGGAGGATTAGGTGTCGTAGTATAAAACACATGAAACTAAGCAAGGAGCCTTCGCTGCATAATCGCCCTTAAACATTTTAAAATATTATTGTATAGTGCCAAAAATCAATAGAAGTCATAAATTATAACTTCTTCAAAAAGCGTTGGATCAAAGTAAGATGAATAACATCGCATGCCCCGTATTATCTGCACTGCCCTCGTGTGCAGGCTTTTTCAAGGGTCTTCATGAAAGATGGGAAGGTAAAAACATTCGCCTTTTTTTTTCTTCCTTTCTCCTTTGTCTCGCTTTACTTGATAATTCAGCTTAAATACCTCGAGAACTATGGCTAGTGACTGCGGCCGAAGCAGGTAAATTGTATCCTGATAATGAATTCTTACTAGTAACATTTTTAGGGGCAAACATTTCAACAATTGCAATCGATGGTGGAATACGTCATTTATGCAAATAGAATAATATCAAGAATTATAATATTTCTAAACAATTTAAGTCAATTAAGGTGTCTCGATGCAGTTTTCGGGAGACCATACCGATATTTTTCAATCGCCTTAACAGTTATTTAATATTCTTCTCCTTCACCAGTGATTGACTATAAAATGGAGTTTGTCAAAATGCAGTTTCAAGTATAATCGATATCACTATGACGACAATTAACAAAAAATTCTGAAATCTATAAAGGCCGAATTTTAAGTGATATGGACCTGCTACTGAAAATCCGACACAAGGAACGTAAAGTTTGGTGTTTAGCGAATAGCCTTCGTGAGAAATAAAACAATTGTGTACGTTTGAATTCGAGTGAAAAGTTAGTGCATTTCAAACCAAACCCTTTAATATCCCTGATTTGTTATTTAATTAAAAAGTTCTGAATAACTCAAATTAATCTTAAGTAGAATTCGCTGCTTAGAAACTTTGGTGTATTTTCTTTCTTGTAATCCTGAAAACTAACCTGTTTTCTCAGTGCATTTCAGAGTGAATAAAACTGCACCGAAACACATTAAGTGATGAAAATGCAAAATGACATCAGGTGAATATCTGATGGCATGGAATAAATACTGTGGCAAGTTATATTGGATAATTATCATAAAAGTACAAAATGTTGGGATAATATAAATGGAAATGTATCGCAATTAACGTTGCTTACGTATAGGAATTAATAAATTGCATTGAAATATATGCTAAACCATATATTAAAAATCTAGTAACCACACCTAAGTCACTGACAAACGCTAGCAGGGAAAATTCTATCCTGAGATTGAAACTCTGCGTTACGTCTGCAAATACAGATATAGAATGAGAGTTGACAAGAAGGCATTACAAAACCTACCCTTAAAACGTGGAGCAGGAACGAGCGACGAAGCCCCATAAACCATCCTATGCCCCTTGTTGACCTTGTTGAAGGCTTGACTATTGCACTTTGTAGGCTTATCTTTTTAATGTAGTGCATCACTTCTTAAAGTTCCCATAAACTAAACATTTTTTTTAAAAAATTAAAAGTACTTATCACTGCGAGAATATTTTTATTTTTTAATTAAAAGTACGCATTACTAAGATAGCCTCCTCGAAAAAATCACGTTTTGCCATATCAGCACAACGTGATTTTTTGAATGTGAACGTTCAAATTTACCGCTATTCTAGCCTGGCTCGTCATGAATTAGTCTTCTTTCGGAAGCCTCCGAAAAACAAAGGAGCTGTGACGTAGATCAAACAAAACTGTGTCTTAAATAATTGACCACTTGACTTTAGATACAAGTAAACAAGTGTAGAGTTCTCACTAGAAAAATTTCTTTCTTCAAACGGAAACTGCTTTGGCCATGGCGACTTTAAGAAAGCATGCACTCTCTGGCACACAGGGTTTTCATGTATAGTTGTTTTTTAATTATGGTTTATAGAACATAATTATAGAACAGACCGTTTATTTTTTTTTTTCAGTTTTTTGTTTTCACGTTTGTGAACATTTGTTTAGTTACTAGAGCGATTACAGTGTTGTTATGAGCAGTGCATGCTCCTTTTTAGCCTTGATGAAGTTGATCGGCGACAGTTGTCTGAGCAAGAAAAGTGTCTGGAAACATGCATTACTAAATCCGAGCCTGTATCCTAAACAGCCTATTCTGACATCCCTATCCAAAAAATAAGCTGTAGGCAAGCACTTAAAGAACCAATTCTTACTGCAGATTTAGACAATTAATTTTTCAGAATTTGAAGGCTGACGTTGAGCTTTTTTCTATGAAGATTTCTTTTGACAATCTTACATTTCCTAATTCCAGAAATAATTATCTTCTATTTATAAAAAAAAAAAAAAAGAAAAGAAAGAAAGAGAAACTAAAAAGGAATTGATTGGAAGTTTGGGTTATATTAAATGCATCCCCTCGGTTTTAGTTGAACTCAGTTCGTGTTATCTTGCATTTAGCGGGATGGGTCAAGATTAAATACCTCCACCTCATCAGGTAGGAAGGACCCTCTATGCCCGTCCAGGACTGCCAACTCGTCCTTCACTAAAGGTGGAACATAGTAGTCCGTACCCAAGTATGCTTCTGCAACCGCGAAGTCAAGATCAATTGAAAGGTCCTGACCAAACGCTGGACCAGTATCTTTATCCCTGTAGATGGCCTTTGCTGTATTCTCCTTTTTTACCTTGCTCACAAACGGTGCCAGCCTTTCAAAATTGTTGAGAGAAAAGATAAACGCGTTGGGGGTTTCAGCGTCGCCACCACTGGATTCTAACAAAACAAAACAAAAAAAAC
>CALNXI010002287.1:18924-34350 GCA_942486025.1 Porites evermanni | reverse complement strand
GATGGAAAAGTTTTTGGTGCCGTTTAAATACTAATGGCTATAATCGAAAATACTGATTTGCCATTGGCTGCAAAAAAACCCCAAACTGAGGTTATTAATAATATATCCTTCCAAATATAATAATCGGGGCTTGAGAACTAATAGCAAATTGATACCTGAGGGACATTTTATGCAAGTTGAACGAGAACGAGTTAGATAATCATGAAAATCACGATTAAAGTGGAGGAGGAAGGAAAGAGAGGCAGGTGGAAGCCTATTAAAGTGTGAGAATACAAAACAAGAAACATGGAATTTATAGAGTGAATGGAGGGAAAGAATACAAAGCTTCGAGACTAGGAGGCTTAGAACGTGTTCGTGGAGGAGAAAAGGTGATAATTCGCGCGAGAGAGAGAGAAAAGAAGAAAAACCGATCTGTTGAAGCGGACTCTCAAGGTCACGTTTCACATTATCAGACGAGCTTTAATTAGTCGTGTTTGGCCTGTCAGACGCTCTTTGCCAACTGAATCGATCGTTATTTCGGTCAGCATTCGTGAAATAGCGTACACAGGCTCTCAAGAGACAATCCACGGATTCCAACAAATCCGTTGTCGGGGAGCCAACAACCACCACTACTGTGAAGGCAATTAATAAGAACCAAACCTTGCTCGGAATTAACGCGGCCATTGCGGCCATGCTTGATTCAAACTGAAGTTACTTTTCAGCTCCATCGTACATGAAGGAGTTTTTTTGCTGACGGTATAATTCGGTGCCTCTTATACGATGACTTTCTGTGACCCCATATACACATGCTTGTTTGCATCCTCGGAGACCCAGGGGCAGTCAGTCGGGGCTGGGAGAAAAGTTGCGACGAAAGTTTTCAAGCATGGGTGGAAGAGCCCCTGGGTACCGACTCTCACCGAACCATTTCCAAAAGGTCAAGCGAATGCTGGCTCCTGACTGGGCACAAAAAATGCTTTGTATTATTGTGCACAATCGGCGAACAGTTTCTCCTGAGTTCTCTTCGTGAGTTCGTACACGACGGCCATTGACTCGATCACGGTTTGTCTGGCTCATGCACCAAAGAAATGCACGCATTCAGGAAACTTTCAGTTTGATATAAACTCTCCAGCTCAAAATACTGTCTACCCGAAAACTAAAGGCGCTTTCCCAAAAATACAAGCTAGAGCTTACAACAGGTATTCACTCTTGCATCGATCACACCTTCTTAAATATTCAGGAGTTTAAGATGCCACGACAGCTGACAGCCACGAAACCTCGCATGAAAAGTGAATTCACATTTTTTCAGTCTCTATCGTGATTATTCCAACTCGCTTACTTTGTCAAATGCAAGCGATCTCCTCTGGAGCTGAATTATCAACCATATCCAAGTTCATACAGAGAAAGAAAATTTAGTCATTGCTTGTTTACGTCTTTCACAAAACGTGAAATTAGGTATTCTCAGGAGCCGATGGTATTCTCATGTGGCAGTCGTGCAGTGACGGCAAAGAAATGTACAAAAAAGCGTGATGCACGTGCAAAGTTGTTGTTTTGCCTTATCAGGCCATTGATTTTTTTTTTGCTTTCTCGTCGCCGCTGCATCTTAAACTTCCTATTATTTACGATACATCGTGATCCGTCAGAAACAGAATTTTCTCAGTACAATTTAAATTGCTCCTATTGATAGCATCCGAAACATTATGGAGTACGTGGTATTGCTTTACAATGGTTTAAAAGTTATCTATATTGTCGAAAACAATTTGTGCAATATAATGGTTACAACTCTTCATCATTAGATATCACTTGCGGAGTCCCTCAGGGATCTATCTTAGGTCCCCTGTTATTCTTAGTATATATAAATGATCTATGTAATGTGTCAAAGGTCTTAGAGCTGATACTATTTGCTGATGACACTTATATCTTCTATTCGCATACTGATGCTTCCTATCTTATAGAAGTTGTAAATTTAGAATTGAAAAAGATAACGTGTTGGTTTTATACAAAAAAAGCTGTCTATTAATGTTAAGAAATCTAATTTTATAATATTCAGACCGAGACAAAACAGGCAAACACTTGATTTAGCTTTTAATATTAGTAATTATTCGATTGACCGTGTTAAGGAAGCTACTTTTCTTAGTGTAATTTTGGATGAACATTTAACATGGAAATCACATATACATAATGTTGCTAGGAAAGTGTCTAAAGCCATAGGTATAATTTATAAATCAAGTTTTTGCCTTAATAATTCCTCCTTACGAATGCTTTATTTTAGCCTTATCTACCCATACTTATTCTACTGCGTGAGCGTCTGGGCATCGACCTACCCATCAAACCTCAGAAGATTAATCACACTTCAAAAACGGGTCGTAAGAATAATGTCGANGGTCCCCTGTTATTCTTAGTATATATAAATGATCTATGTAATGTGTCAAAGGTCTTAGAGCTGATACTATTTGCTGATGACACTAATATCTTCTATTCGCATACTGATGCTTCCTATCTTATGGAAGTTGTAAATTTAGAATTGAAAAAGATAACGTGTTGGTTTTATACAAATAAGCTATCTATTAATGTTAAGAAATCTAATTTTATCATATTCAGACCGAGACAAAACAGGCAAACACTTGATTTAGCTTTTAATATTAGTAATTATTCGATTGACCGTGTTAAGGAAGCTACTTTTCTTGGTGTAATTTTGGATGAACATTTAACATGGAAATCACATATACATAATGTTGCTAGGAAAGTGTCTAAAGCCATAGGTATAATTTATAAATCAAGTTTTTGCCTTAATAATTCCTCCTTACGAATGCTTTATTTTAGCCTTATCTACCCATACTTATTCTACTGCGTGAGCGTCTGGGCATCGACCTACCCATCAAACCTCAGAAGATTAATCACACTTCAAAAACGGGTCGTAAGAATAATGTCGAGGAGTGCTTTCGATGCTCACACTGACCCCTTATTTAAAAATTTAAAAATTCTGAATCTTGAGAGTATCTACAAACTTCAAATAGGAAAATTTATGTAATAATACAGATCTGGCTTACTTCCTTATAGCTTCAATAACATGTTTCTGGTGACACGCCAGGTGCATTCTTATGGCACTAGAAGTTCGGAGCATTTTTATTTACCACAATGCAGGACTAATATAAGAAAGTTCTCCATCAGTTTCCAGGGTCCTAAATTTTTTAACTCTCTTAGTTTTGAAATTCGAAATGCAACAAGTACCGCTTCCTTTTGCTGTAAGCTGAAAGCATTCCTCTTATCATAAATAGTAATTTATATATATATATGTATTTTTTTCTTCCTTTGCTCTTTTATTTTCATTTGTTTGTTTTTTTTTTTTTTGTCATTTGGCTTTTTTTAGCCTAGAACTATGATTAGTACGACTATCTAATATACTTATTTTTTAAGATTTACTGTAGCTCTGCCATTGATTTTCCCATGTGTAATTATGATAATATTTTGTTCTAATTATCTAACTGAGGGAGCCCATTCCTTTTAAGCCCAGTGGCTTCTCTTGGGCTTCCTCGCCATGAGAGTTTAAGTAATTAGATTTTATTTGATTTGTATAATTTTTGGCAAACAAAACAATAAACAATAAACGTTTTTCGACTCATCAGTAGTTCCTTTGTTTCTGGATAGGAAAGCTTGGTGAACGAACCAGGCAACTGTGGCGAGATAATAGCCGTCGTGTACGAACTCACGAATAGAACTCAGGAGAAACTGTTCGCCGATTGGGCAAAATAATACAAAGCATCTTTTTGTGCCCAATAGGAGCCAGCATTCGCTTGACCTTTTGGAAATGGTCGGGTGAGAGTCGGTACCCAGGGGCTTTTCCGCCTGTGCTTAAAAACTTTCGTCGCGCCTTTTCTCCCGGCCCGACTGACCGCCCCTGAGTCTCCGAGGATGGCTTGTTTGTAACTCATATATATGGGCTTTTTTGTGCGCATATACATGCGCCTCTGTAAGAAAAAATGGTCATATACTTGGGAATAAACACCCCACAAAGCAGGAAAGAACGCAAGTATACGTGACAAAAAAACGCACGTATATCGTGTAGCAGGAATGATTGCAAGTATACGTGGAAAAAAACCGCACGTATATCGTGTCATAATTTTGAAACAAATGGCCGACCGTAGTGACTCAACCAGTCGAAATCGATGGCGTAATGAAGCAAATGACTCAAAACTTCAATCCAGTGATTTACAGAAGAATTCAAGAGACGATGCGCAATCCGACTGTTCTGAAATGGCTGGGTTTGCCTCATTGCGTAGTTTTGAGGTAATTCTCCAGACGCACCCGTCGAAAAACGTTACAGTATAGTATAATGAGAGAACATGCAAATGTAAGTCGGCGGGGGGCGCCACGTAATATCACTCTATGTTAGGCTCATTTTCAGCTCCCCCTCCTGATTATTATTGCACAGTCCTTAAAGCCCTTGAATCTTTTATATACTAAAGATACTTAACAGTCAATATAGAATCTTACCCCAAGAAATGTCAGTGTATCCTCCAAAGACCCATGGGCCTTTCTTTATTATGGAGATAGTATTTCGTTTCTTATCACATCGCGTAACCTTGCGATGGAATATTATTTTATCCAAAGGGAAGGAAGCAGTACTACTGATCACTTCATGTTGGTGGAAACCGGTTTTTAACGCTCCAACCTCGGATGGGCCCTTGGCTCGAATGCAAAATCTATCTTTTTTACTTTAAGAATTAGGCGGGGCGTTTATAAAGGGCGCCGTTTTGAAAATAATGTAACTCCGTTGCGAGAAAAAACTTGGAAAAATATAATGTGGCTGGTTAATATGGATTTAAGTTGAATTTATATTTAGAATTTTGTCACTGAATTTAACTCCTTTGAACGGGAGAAAAGTAGAGAGCTTATTAGGTAAGGTGTAAACGGTGTAATCAATCTTACTTTATGGGTGCGAGAGCTGGGCTCTGTCAAAAGCACAAGAAAAGTCGTTGGATGGAACATACACTAGGATGCTGCGAAAAGCTTTAAACATCCACTGGAGCAGCCACATACCAAACCAACAACTGTAAGGAGATCTACCAGCAGTCAGCAACAAAATCGCCTCTCGTAGGCTACAACTTGCGGGACACTGTTATCGCCATCCGGAGCTAAGTACCCAGAAATTAGTCATTTGGGAGCCCACACATGGCCATCGCGGGAGAGGAAGACCGGATACTACCTATATTGACACTCTTAAGAGGGATACTGGGGCATTCGAAGCAAGTGAGATTGCTGCACTGATGGCTGATAGGAGGCTGTGGAAAGATCTAGTGGTTGCCCGCCTTCGGGCAACCAAGTGAGTGAGTGAGTGAGTAAACGGCGTATGTCTCGGGCAAATAATTCACCATTCGAACAATCGTATTTCTCGCTCTCTACTGAAGCATTATCCTACAATGCGAGTACTATTATTGAAATCATTTTGCTCTTACGAGGAACAACTGTGGGAGTATTTTAAGGCGTCAGTGAAACACCCGTGGCACTAAAGCCCTTTAAACAAGGTACTTAAAAATCAATATGAATTCTTACCCCAAGGAATGTCAGTGTATCCTCCAAAGACATATAGGCCTTTCTGTATGATGGTCACAGTATTTCTTTTATGGTCACATTTTTGGTGGAACATTGTGCTAGCCCACCCATGTAAGGTAGCACGGTAGCAAAGAAGCCAGGAAGAATCCTCCCCAACCTCAGTAGCGTTGGCAAGAAAACGGTGAAGATGCCAGAGATAATACTGATTTCCATGTAATATTGTTGAGTTTATTGAAAATTCTAAAAATGGAAACATATGGATGATACAAAAAGGTTATTTTGGATAAGAAAATATCACGGTCAGGGAATTTATCCTTATATCTGCGTACCTAGCCACAGCCTCATTTTACACATGTCCTGCATTTAGATTAGATAGAAAGGTAGATACTTACGTGGTATAGTAAATGGACGGCGAATGAATGAATGGCTGGATGAATGACTAATCTTTCGTTAAAGAAAAAAAAACAATCGTGCATGCATGCATATTAGATCAGGGATGATAATGAACAAAATGAAAGCGGAAGATAGCATTAAAAACAAAACCAGTCAAAACAAACAAAAAAGTGTGAAATATTGCATTTTGTACCGAGGTCTGTATGAAAAAAACATCGCCTCCTAGTACTCTTTCTCCTCAGATGTGGTGTATAAACAATAATAAAAGATTGGTTTGCACGCACCCCGATTTATTGGCAAGAATTTGTAAACTTGTCGAACGCAAAAAATTCGGTCTGAGTTGTTTTCCAAGAATTTGTTTTCCACGCCTTATCTACTGTGATCAAGAGTCATTATTGCTCTTAAATGTGACCGAAGACTATTTTTTGGGTGTACATATAAGGCTATATCAACTCGATACAAGATTTGTTTCACTCCAAAATCACTTAGCTTTTCCCTCAAAAGTCACATGAATGTGCCCTTAAGTTAACTGATTTGTGGAATACAAAATTATTGTTTGATTTAAGTTATAAATTTATCAATGGGAGCTTCGCTTTTAGCTGTGGCTAAATCTATATATTACCAATCTTTTTTAGGGTAGTTCAAAGACTATTGGACATCGCGGTAATAGTGTCTTTAACAGACCACTGGCGTTTTCCAAAGTAAGTAGATTATTCGCTGATATGCGTCTCAACCATACATCACCTCGAGCACTGCCAGTTTTGTATAATTGTTCGTTTTTGTTTTGGGGCAGAGGTACACTTGTACATGCATGCATCTGCCTTTCGAATGATCCCATGATTCAGCGCTGGTCTTACAAATTCTACACATACAATTTTCTCCCGTGTTAGTAATGTCGTGAACTGTGGTTATAGTTAATATGAACTGACGCGGTGTCTCCGCCAAGAAAAGCTTCTGCATTTATCAATCCACAACCTCACTTTGCAGGAATCGAATATTGGTGGTTTTGTGAACCATAATAATCCTATCCAAAGTGACATTATGCAAGAGCTGTTTGAAGACGGGTAACTGGTTTGCTGTGAGACTGAGAATGACTTTGGAATTTTTCCACCTACTAAGCCACCTTCTAAAACTTGAAAAAGACTGTTCCGGATCTCTTTTTTCCATTTCACTCCTTAAACCCTGAGAATGATCAGCATCAAATTTCTCTTTGTAATAGCGATGCTTTGTAAAGCAGAGTTGTAATGAGAATAAAGGACATGATCACACAAGATGTATTTGGTTGATATTTTGTCAACTTCTCCCCACTACTTGTATAGTAAATCAACAGGGGCGACAAAGGAGAATTTTAATTTAGATCTAAGGGTTTAAAGGGTTAAAGAATTAGTCGATCATTAATGGATAGTGTTTATCTCGCTAAATCATCTTATCTTATACTCGCATCGTAGTACAGAAAGGGGGGTTAATAGTTACTCCTTAAGAGTTATCCAAGGGTGTATTTTACATGATGATGCAAATATTTAGAGATGAGCTCTGACAGGAGCCCATCAAATGGAGCCTCCATCTCCCATACAAGCCCTTGGAGTCAACCCTTTCCCGAATAGATTTATAATTAGAACGGTTCCCAGGGAAGACTTCGCGCGCCGACGGTGGGAAGAGCCAATCACAACGACGAAATGACACTGCTATTGTACTTCATCAAACAGCAGGAAATTCGTTGTTGACAGGCCAAACACAATCATAAGCTAGTGAAACATGACTTTAGCGTTATCATCCCTCAGAGATTTTTTTTTTTTTTCTTTCTAGCGGTTAGATTATACTGTGGAGAGTTTTAAACTCTGACTATGTTAATCTTAATTTTGGTTGCTTGTCTCACATTAAGAGGCCATGAAGCTGGTCTGTTACATGCATTATGATTAACTACTACCTTCAGTCTGTAGTTCTGACAGGATTCGTTTTCTTTAGCCAATTTTTTTGAGCGTTAAGGTTCTCATTTCGGCTTAATGACTCAATATTACTCAAATTTCTAGTTTTTCAAGGTTTTTTTTTCCGAAATGCGTTTATCTGAATAAATACTTGTAGTCCTTGTGGTTGTTTTGTCCGTCAGCTAGTGTGATGATTCCCTGCTATATTTTGTAACGCCGGGTCCAGCCATTGTCTTCTCGCAAAAAAGTGATCTACCGATTCGAATTCGATCGAAGGAAGGAATTGAGCCTAAACTTGTACATTAACTGCTGAGAATTATCCTGTTAGTCAGCCATAATTCTTTTGGCGCAGATACAATCCATTTTGTTTTTCTTGAGATAAGTGGGTCTGAGAATGGAGCGCGATGTCACAAATTCCTCCGTTAGCAAATTACTTTTGAGTTAGCTTCACGATCGAGCAACTGTTGTCTTCTGTTCAACTTTTCAAGTGCCAGTTTTATCAGGCAACTCTCATGGTGATACAAGTCAGTTGCAAAGGAAGACTGCAATTTCTCAAATTTCGGAACTGAAGCATTCCTCGTTAGTTGCTACTTAGGTCATCGCTTTTGCACGCGGTGATTAACTGGCGAAATCCACTCCACGGTAATGACAAAAATCAAATGATCCTGGCACTTTTCGGCGCCGATCATCGAAAAGTTCCAAATCGTCCTCAGAACGCTTAATCGTCGACTCTTTTCAAGGTGCATGCTTAAATGTGGGATGTATGACGGCAAAAAGATTACCTTTCCGTGATCCTCAGTTCGCTGCCTTTGTCCCATCGCTTCATGCTCAGTCTCAGTCGGGTAATTCATTAACTTTTATTTCATGATACCCAGATTCCAGCGGCTGTAAAATTGTAAAAATGGACGTAAAGGAAAAAAGGAAAACGTTCGAAGGATGGGCTTCTGATTTCGACTTCATCCAATTTTATTTTTTCACGGTGACACACGAGAATCACGGAAATATGACACTTTTCGCGGGAAACTAGCCGTTCTATTTATAAATCTACTCGGGAAAGGGTTGACTCAAGAAATTAATGGAGATGGAGGCTCCATTTGATGGGCTCCTGGCTCTGACGTTATCCACAATAGATGTGACGACTGAGATGTTAGCTTTGAATAAGTAGGTAAATAATGACTGAACAAATAAATGAAATTATTATAAAAAGAGCGAGTAACAATTTCCTATAATTTACTTCAATTTATAATAGTACATCACTGAACCTTAACCCTTTTTGTACTAAACCAGAAGTCTCAAAACTAACAGAGAGCGGGACAGGAATTTTCAGAACCAACCTGAACAGTTGTGGCCATTTCCAAAGTACCCTGGTTTGCAACTACAGTTGAAAGACCCTTCGGTATTGGTGCAGGTGGCATTTTCGCTACAATTGTGAGAGTTGTTCAGGCATTCATCTGCGTCTGAGTGATAATTTCAGTAAATATTAAATTTATTCTGAACAAACAGGTAGTCAATAGAGTCACCACTATAATATAATTATTAGCCTGCGTAGCTGGCGGTATTGTGTAGTAGTCGAGTGAGATTTGGCGGCGGAGCCGTTGCAATATAGTCGAGTGAGATTTGACGGCGGAGCCGTCACGAGCGGCGAAGCCGCGAGAAATAGGTATTTCAACCGCCTAGTCCCTACGCCCTTTTTTTGGAACACGGATCAGCCGCCAAAACTTTAATCTCGCACCCACACAATACCGCCAGCTACGCAAGCTACATAATTTATATAGTTTACGGTTAAACACATTTCCTTTCTCGCACTGATTTCAGAACATGACATCAGTCACCTCTCAAACTAAAGCGAACTATTTTAAATGGATTTGAAAAAACCCAAAGAATTTTACCTGCACAATTGTATCCACATCACCTTCCCGTACCCTGGCTTAAAGAAGCTAGTGAATGATCCTTGGGTATTATGGCACAAAGCCTCCTCATGACAACTTTAAACTGATCTGTGTTACACTCGTCTACAGTTGTAAATCTAAACAAGAACGCTCTTACGGAGGCATCCAGTCTCGCTTGCTTGGAGCTAGATCGAGAAATGAGGAGGCCGTTTATTCTACACGAAATACGATTTACTCTCTAAAGCTACCTCTTACTTTATCCACGTCTATACTTTTTATTTGTTTCTGAATTGATTTAGTGCGCGGAAATAACGTCTGCGCGGAAATAACGTCTGCGGTCACAAGCAATACGCGTGTATAAATACATGAAAATTCAAGGGCCTCGATTCCAGAAGAAATAACATCATTGCCAGAGATCTAAAAAGTGATTTACATGGCACGTCATTTCAATCATCGCCCAAAATAAACCCGCATGCTGGTCACAAGAACCATTTGCATACAATAAAAGTTTACAACACCCGACCATCTCAGTTTTGCCAATTAAGATTCTTATTTTATTTTTCGACCACTCAGTAGTTTTCACTTGTTCCAAAGTAATCAACGGTTTCAAGCGATAGAATTCGTGAAACGACACGTTTCGGAAAAGTTCTAAATTTAATCTTTCCTAGGCTTTCTTCGCTAAACATGCGTGTTGCGTGGCTTCGATCACGCAATGATTCTTAGTCCCAGTTTCCACGGTCTCCGCGAGGAACACCTGGCACAATGACCCCCTTTTCTGTCTTAAATAAGACGAAAAACGCGTTGCAGATTATGAGTCTCGCTGCTTACGCAACGGAGACTTAAAAAAATTGCAATAATCTGGCAGTAAACAAGGAGAAATTAGCATACGTTAATTATTTCATATAATAGAAATATTAGCCTGCGAACATGCCCTCCCTATATCTCTATGTTTTCTCGTTCCCCCGAAGAAAAAAAAAGATTGTCTGATCACAGTTTTTTAAAACTTAAAAGTGGATACGTTAACCAAACGCATGCAGATGATTTTACCTGTACAATTGCGTCCATCTTCATCGTACCCTGGTTTACAGAAGCAATCGAATGATCCTTGAGTGTTATTGCACCAAGCGTTTTCATGACAGCTATTATTTGCAGCGTTGCACTCATCTATGTCTGAAATAAAAACCCAGTAAATTTAAAGGCGTTGGTACGAGAAAAGATAAGCATAAAAACTTCGAAAGTGCGTTATCTGTCGTATTAGAGGAATTCCACAAAGTGGTCGTCTGATTATTGAAAGCATATACAAGCACTGCTAATGTGACAATAAACACTTTTTTGTTTTGAAACTCGCTGCCAAGTTGCTTTGAGTTAATAAGAAAGGAGCCGCATATATTTAACTTTGGTTTCTAACATGATACGAGGCGCAAAGCATATCATACCAGTAAAATTGTTTTTCTATACTTCGAGGAATCCCTTAAATAATATAATAGCTCTTCTGTGTTTGTGTGCCTTTTATTTTACTTTTTGTTTTTTGTAACCAAAACAACTCAAAACCAGAACGTAAACCACAAAAAAAGACATGGTGAAGAAATCTGCAAACGGTTAGACTTTCTAGTCTTCTCGGATAAGGACGATAAGTCATATGCCCCGTCTCACAACCCTCGCACAAATAAATTCTTTGGGACGATAAAGAATCCACGTACTGTTCTTAAATGGTAGGGGACGTAGTCCCCGGTGTGGTGGTCTATTTCTCATGAGGGAAGGGACTGTTACGGGCCCTAGTAATTCAGTGTGGGCTGTAACGGTGACCCTGGAGGGATTGGCGAGCCTAAGTAAATATATAAAATTTCGCAAGCACCCACCTGAACAGTTGTAGCCATTCCCACTATAACCTGGTTTGCAACTACTGCAGTTAAAGGAACCTTTGGTGTTAATGCAGATGGCATTGTTGCTACAATTGTGAGAGCTGATCTGGCATTCGTCTATATCTGAATGCATGATAATTAATTTTAGTTAAGATGCACCTTGAATCAATTCTACGCAGGACAGTATGTGACAACAAAGATATATTATGTACTAAAGGTTACGGAATGCGGACGACAGCGAAGGTCTGGCATGCTCTTGCTTAACCAACGCTGTCCTTTGCGTAAGTTTTAGTGTTAGAAAGTCAAATTAGGCGTAATCAGATAACAAGTGATAGAAGGTCCAGACGAGCATTTTCAAGATTGCGACTTCTGCATTCCACTGCATTCTTAGTGGAAGTCCGAACGAAGCTGCCTACAATACGTACAGTGCAGGCGTGATGGAGATTAGGATTGCGGACTCTTCTTGTCGCCGGCCGCAATTACTCTTTGATGAAATATATCTTCTTATAATAACATTCGCGCCTTCTTACGCATTGTAAAGTTCGGCTTATAAGCCCTGGGTTAATATATTTTCTCAGGGTGTTTTAGGAGGGTTTATAAATGGAGGGACTTTGATCCGATGATAGTGTTTAGTGGCACATTGAAACTGGCGATTCAAGCCCCATATTCACAACAAAACTGTGGCGGAGGTACCGCAAATAGTAACGCCTTTGTTGTCTCGGCAGTGTCGAACTTGAGCAACATTTACAGAGTAAACATTTAGATCAGTAACTCCTTCATTTAATAGTCACCTGCTTTCACAAGTTTTTGCGGTAGATTAATAATATCACTTGAAAATGATCGTGTACGCAAATTTATTGAAATTTTCAGGAAGGCTTCACAGTTTGGAGCTCTTAAACGAATTCCAGGCCTCCTAGTGTCTGATACAAGACCCCCAATAGGTTTTCGGGATCCAGAATTTCCCATATTTGAAACTCGGGATGCAGGATTTTAAGAAAAATCGGGGCAAGATTCGGGATTGAAAGCATCACGGGAGGTGGGATGTGGAAAAATAACCCTCGGGATGACGGGATTGCAGGAAATGTGGGGTCGGGATTACAATAAACAAGAACGGTACTGGGGAACCTCCTGATATGTACCTCTGAAAATGATGCACCATGCGCTAATACCATCATAAATAGCTTACATTAAAAAATTAATTATGGAATGCCTCTCTTACAGCAGGCTCCAGAAAAGTGCCGCGAATAATGCGAGTTATATTCCTAAATCTGAAAACATTTTCTAATACATTAGCAGGAGATGTCTTCATAACAACGCCTTGAAATTAGGTGAGACAACCATGGTTTCTTGCATCGAATAATATATCCTAATTTCTCTTTATAAAAGATCTGCTTGGACAAAACATGCCATGCATAATGCATTGGCTTTTCTCTTTGCTAGCATTGACAAGATTTCACTGATTTTACTCCAGTGTATGTGTCTTTTGAAAGTCAGAATTTAACGCTCGGACGTACAAGTAAGGGGAGGGGGAAGGTTAAGGGGGGTGGTTGCTCACTCCCGAGGTTTTTCTCAACTTCTTTCAGGACTAAAAGAAAAACTTCCGGATAAAATGATGCAAAGTAATTATTTATGTGTTGTTTTACTTGTTAAGCGCAAAAAAAAATTAATTGTCACTGTTTTTACCTGATTTCCACTTCTTGAAAAAATGCAAGATAGCGACCATGTTTGGTGATGTCACAGACCTCCAGCAGTGCCACCACGCATAAAATATACATCATCTTGTAGAGAAGGTCAAAGGCTTTCCACTGAAGGAAAAATCGAAATAAGGGGAGGGTCCAGCAACCCCAACGCCCCCGACCCCCTCCTCCCCATTGTACCGCGGTGAGGGTATGACTCTGCGGCGTGTACGTCCGAGGTTTAAGCCGCCATATAACAGCGAATGGAGATAAATTTGGTATGGGCTTGTTGATAATTAAAAGCACCTGTTACAGTTCCCGATGCGTTGGGCGGGGGTTTCCACGCAACAATTTAGCTCCCTTCACGGAATTAAAATTTCGGCTCAAACAAAGTATGTTATAAAATATGATAGCTAACATAAGACGCACTGTTAACGGCAAACGAAACTATGAAAGCGGCTATGCTTTGAATTAACAAAAGAAACGTTTGAAGTGAGTCAAGATTTTTAAACTGCCGACTGACAAAGCTATCCCTTTACAATTCGACTTTAGTCGAGTATTTAATTGAATAGGAGAGAAACCAAATTTTGAAAACCGACTGAAATATTCGACTACCAAACGTCAGTTTTACGTTTATGTGCGAAGTGAAGTTTGTAATATCCCTGAAAAGAAAGTGCTTGCTCAGTAAATACACAGTACTGGTACAAACTCTGGTCTTGTCCAAAATCAAGCATTAACTTTGAGTTCAACCCAAGTATAGCTTGGAGATTAACTGCATCCGCGCTCTTAGAATTCAACCAAAGAAACTGCCATGGAACGCTAAAAAAGTCATTTAGCAAAGCAAAGAATTTAAAAGAATATAGAGGGCGGAGAATATTTAACTAAAAGAGACGACGTTTTTACTTTGACAACTAACTATCAACGAACCTGATATGGATTCATACCTGCTGTTCGTTGCTGAGTCAACTATTATAAACTGTGTTTAATTCGGTTTTATTTCAGGTCAACATGGCCGCGGATTCATAACATGTTGTTTCGTTAGAGAAAAGAAAATTGAGGTCAATAAAAATGTTTCTATTTAAAGGGAAAAGCGGAGCTCGGTCAAAATTCGCGCTTAATTAATAGGAATTTTATGTAACGGCACTCGAATGAATGACGGTAATGAACTGTCATTTCATTCTCAGTGTAGCACGCAACTCATGACGCAATTGCTTGGTCTGGGCAGTTCAGAATACCGATTGTTGTCTGAGCTATCTACTGAAGTTTCTTTGCAGATGTTTCCTCTTTCTTTCTTTCGCAAAATCTTTCATTGTCCGATAAATCTAGACTGAGAGGTTGCAAAAGATCTTATAAAGAAGAATTCCGATTCGTTATACCTGAAAGGCGGTTAAAATATTCGAGCATCTAACTTCATGTTAGCCTGAATTTCAGATGATTACCTGCAGTAACAGAGCCACTCAGTGACGGAGTAAAAACCACTCGACGTAATCGTCTGAATTTCACAAAATGGGAAAAAATAAAAAAGTCAAAAAAGTATAACTTCCTTTATGGACATTGTTTCAGCAATGTTGTCGCCGATTGTAGTTTACCTCAATCATGGAAACGACCATCTACCGGAGGGGCAGTTTTTTGTACTGCGATCTTACTAATTCTTCTTAAAAACTACGACCGCCCAACCAAAATGCTCCTGACAGCAGCGTTTTGTGCCAACTTTTAGATGATTTATTTGTCGTTTTTTAACACCATGAAGACAGAAATTAAAAACAAGGTTGTTGTAGGCTTGTTTTTTCCACAGCCGTCTTTGGTGTGGTCATGCAACGCTTCTTCCCGCAAACGGCTGCTGAGAATCGAACTACATTCCTTTCCCTTTGTGTTTGTGGTTCAACGAACAAACCAATCATGTATAAGACACTTGACAATACGTGAGCAGCAGGGCGTTTTTCGACAAATCAAGCAATCTTCGCTGAATTTGGACGGGCTCTGTGTCTGCAAACAACGAAAAGGTAAAATTTGCAGAAAAGTGTGTTCAGTTAAGTGGTTAACAAAGTTGCACGTGAAAAAAGGGTTTGAGAGACCAACAAGACTCTTACCAGGATCGGTTGGTGCTATGTATCTATGACAGGGGCAGAGGGGGGGGGGGGGGGGGGGGGGG
>CALNXI010002287.1:3925-14168 GCA_942486025.1 Porites evermanni | reverse complement strand
GGGGGGGGGGGGGGGGGGGGGGGTTAATAGTTTACTCCCTCTTGTTTTTTCCGCGTTGTTTAAAAGTTAGCCGAGGATGTACCTTAAAGATGATGAAACATGAGCTCTGAGGTTATCCACAATACGTGACGACTGAGATGTTAGAATAAGTTATACTACTAAATGAGAAATTTCTGCAATTTGATTGGCTTAGAGCAGTGGTATTTCAGCTTAATTTGAAATACCTACATGAGAAAATTACCAACCTTTTGCGGGTAGTAGTATAAACAAATGATAGCTTGATTTGTACGTGATATTTGGCAAAAATACCAGTCTTTCTGTCTCGTGATATTTCAAAATTGTCTCAAATTTCACTCGCTTAACGGCTCGTGAAATTACGTATAACAATTTCGAAATATCACTGGTGGCATTTATGCCAAATATCACTGCTAATCATGCTATTACCTATACTAATTAAATGATAATTGAATAAATAATATGATTACAAATTGTTACTGAAAAAAACGGAGTAACAATTTCCTATAATTTACTGCAAATTATAATTTATAGTTCATTAGTGAACCCTTACTCTTTTTGTACTAAACCAGATCAAGTCTCAAAACTAACGGAAAGCAAGACAGGAATTCTAAGAACCAACCTGAACAGTTGTGGCCATTTCCAAAGTACCCTGGTTTGCAACTACAGTTGAAAGACCCTTCAGTGTTGGTACAGGTGGCATTTTCGCTACAATTGTGAGAGTTGTTCAGGCATTCGTCTGAGTCTGAGTGATAATTTTAGTAATAATTAAATTTATTCTGCCTGAACAAACAGGTAGTCAATATAGCCACCAGTAGAATATAATTATAGTAAAATCCAACTAGTGGTCCATTATCAATGCTGCGTTCTGATTGGTTGAGCTACTACTAAGCTAAATGTTATAGCCCACTAGTAGTGAAAAGCGCCGGCTTTGAAAACCAAAGCAACGGCGGTTGAATCGCGTTTTGCTAGCTAAAGTTGTTTTGTCTCGATATTTTTTGACCAACTATTTGGATTTTACTAAAACAATTATTCCTCTCGCCCTCATGGCCTCTGAGTCAATAGTCCATTCGGCCTTCGGCCTCATGGGCTGTACACTTAGAGCCCATTCGGGCTCGAGGAATAATTGCTAAATATATAGTTTACGGTTAAAACACATTCCATTCCTCGTACTGATTTCAGAACATGACATCAGTAACCTCCCAGTAAGGCGAAAATGTGTTCAATGGATTTTAAAAAGACGAAGAATTGTACCTTTATAATTGTATCCATCCCCTGTGGGCAGTTTTATCTCGAAGTAGAGATAAAACTGCATGCATTTTTTTTTTCTAATCGTGGACGGAATGATATAATAGGGAGTTTAAGTAGCGACGTTTTTGAGCGACGCACGTCAACCGGAAGTGAGCCATTTTCCATTTCAAATTGCCTTGATGCTACCAAATTTGTATTACTAAGAGTCCTTATAGAAAGGAGTGGGGAAAAATTTGTTTAAAATCACGGCTTAAGAATGCAAAAGTCTACGTCCGGTTGATGTGCGTCACTCAAAAACGTCGCAGCTTCAACTCCCTCATAACCGGATGGACGGACGAACGGATGGATGGGTAGATTCATACCAAACTTTGTTAGGGTATTCCAAATACTATTGGAAATCGCGGTAGTACTGTCTTTAAGAGACTACCGGCGTTTTCCAAAGGAAGTAGATTATTCGCTGATGTGCGTCTCAACCATGCATCACCCGAGCACTGCCAGTTTTGTATTAATTGCTCGTTTTTGTTTTGGTACAGAGCTACATTGTTCATGCTGATCTGCATTTTGAAAGATCCAGTGATTCAGCGTTGGTCTACATTTTCGTACATTTTCCCTCCGTGTTAGTCATGTCGTGATCTGTGGTTATAGTTTATATGAGCTGATGTGGTTTCTTTATTCATACCCGCCAAGAAGAGCTTCTGCATAAATCCATAACCAGCCTTTTTATGAACCTTAATAATTCTATCCAAAGTAAAATTGGGCAAGAGCTGTTTGTAGTATAACTGGATTGTTGTGTGACTGAGAATGACTTTAGAATTCTTCCACCTTTTAAGCCACCTTCTAAGACTTGAAAAATCTGTTCCGGATCTCTCTTTTGCCAATTAAAGAAGTAGTACGATCACTACGGTGTTGTTCAATTCAAAGGGGTTTTAAGACGCATAGGAAACCTGGATGCCTCAACATTTTGTTTGTGTTTTTTTTTCTTTTTTGGGGGGGGGGGGGGGGGGGGGGCATCAAAAAGGTTTTTAATCGATCAAAAAACTTGAAAATAGAAAAAAGATTTTGCAGCACCTACCGGAACAGTTGTGGCCATCTCCCATGTACCCTGGTTTGCAACTACAGTTAAATGAACCTTCGGTGTTAATACAGTTGGCATCGTCGCTACAGTTGTGAGTGTTGATCTGGCATTCGTCTTCGTCTGAATCACAATGTTAGAGTAAGTGAACTTTTAAAAATTATGCTCCAAAAACAGGCTATAACAACCAGTACATTAACGTGTTTGTATTTTAAGGATATTCTCTTCCTCGCACTAGATCACACTATGGAAAAGTAATTACATCTTTCGTTGTTTCTTTGTCATCTTCATCATTGTCATCATCAGCAGTATCAATATCATTATCATCATCCGTTATTATTAATTTATGATTATTAGTAACTAAAATAAAAAGTTAGTTCACAAACGAAATCCCATGAGCCTCACGCTAACCCCAGCATAAAAAAGTGAGAAAATATTTTTATTCGTGATCAGATGACCGTTGGAAATTAAAGGGATGAGGATCGTACGTCGCAGTATAAAAGTTTTTGCTCCGATAAGTAACATTTCAGTGTTTTCCGTATGGTTCCATGTTTTTTTTAAATTTTACCTTGACATGTTTTACCGTCACCCTTAAAACCCTCTTTACAAGAACAAAGGTAAGAGCCAAGCGTGTTCTTGCAGTTTGCGTTGATGTCACAAACTGGTGGCGTCTTCAAGCACTCATCATCATCTACAAATAGCATAAAACAGACGACATGATAAATGTGAATTTTTTCTAAATTCAAATATGTAATGCATATCTGCGTGGACGATTTTCTTTCTACAGGTTACTGACAGTACCAATATATGGCAGACCTCATTGTTATCTTAATTTGGCATGCACATGCACTCGACATTCCATTTACAATAGGATGTAGAAGGGAGCATCTCAGAGAATTGGAGAGAGCAGAGTTACGTTTTAGACTATGCTCACACTATTCAGGACAGCCTTTTCGCAGACACAGAAAACCATAATAGTCCGGATAAGGCTTCTGTTGACACATGAGAACGGTGATTTCAGTACAATTCCTGTAACTGAGCGAGGCTGCGCCGCGCTTATCTTGAAATTGGAAGTCTGTCGACCAAACACTCCGCGGAGCGATGTTCGATGAGTGTGCATCGAGTTGTTAAGAGCCATTATCTGAGAAAATCGAGAATCACACGACACTCGTCAAAAAATCGAATTTTTTTTTATTTTGCCAAAACATCCCTTTTAGTGACCTTATTTAAGGAAAAATAGTTTTGGGTTCAAACGATTCATTTCAAAGGAGAAATTAGGAAAAGTTTAAAAAATCGATTTTATGCTCGTTTTTCGCACAAAACACGGCAGGATGCAATGGCAACTTCGAGAGAAGGGTGAACGCGTAAGAAACATTCCCTGACATTGAAACTTCACCGAATTATTATTTTGTTCTTACTCTTGAAAATCCTAAAAGAAAATTTGATAAACAATGCTTTACATTTTTATAATCGACAAGTCTAAAGAGGTCATATTTGTGACGTTAGACGTGCTAGAAAATGAAGGCCAACTTTGACTATTAAAAAAGGCCTCTGGTATATGCCGCTTGATCATAAAATCAATATAAAATGGAACCTTGGCTTTTGTACTAACTTACTGGAAAGTTTTAGCTCTGGAAATCAAATATCATCCTGACACCAAAGCAAGCGGTGAGAGCAATTGAATTGGGAAATTTATGCAAATTAGACGGCTTGCGGACGGTTGTCAAACTAAAAGAAAGGTTTTACATGAAAGGATTACTCACCATTGCTTGTAACACGTTTTTACGGCAAGGAAAGTTATTTCCAACTTCTTTTGCGTCGTTTTGAGTCACAAAATATATAATTTTTAGCCAAAAGACAAACGTACGTTTGCTCAGCAACTGCGTCCGAATCCGGCCGTGAATCGAAATAAAGTCACAACACGTCGAAGCAAGAGTTACAAGAGTTTTTACTTCAGTCAGGAGGCAAAAGGAATAAAAATTCATCGCAAACTAATGACTTCGATTTTGAAAACCTTTCATCACTTCAATCGTTCGTCGGCTGATAATAAACATCGCATAAGATCGTATGACCTTTGGTGTGACCGGAAATTGGTCACACGCTTTAGTCACGTCATCATGCTGTCACGAAATTTTCGTAGCTGTTGTCAGCAATTTTAATACAGTTTTCACATTTTTTGACAAGAAATCCTCTCATCGCAGTAGAAACAGCCATGCATATTTATTTTTCTTTTATTTACCTACTAGGCTTTGAAACAGCTTTTTTGCCTTCGAAGTACTAAACAGGAGGGGTACCTCGGATTCCAAGTGTCGTGAGTGATCCGTGGAAGCGAAAATTAAGACCAAAAAAGAACGAATATTTTGAATACTTAAGTAAAGCCACAGCTAAAAAAAAAAAATTTTTCAAAATATTTTCAAACTAAGAAAAAAACATACTTCGATCATCCCCGTGACTTGGAATCTGGCCAGAGTACCCCCTCCCCCTCCCCTCCTCCCCTATGCCGGGTCAAAATACTAAGTTCCCCCGGCCCAATGTCCCATAGTCAAGGGAGTATACTCTCTTGCTGTAGTAAAGAACTTGCAGAATAATACCAATTCTCCGTGGCCAACGGATTCAACGCTACAGTTTACTTTTGGTTTTGCTTGTTGATTTTTTCGCTATTTGCTCACGATCAGGAGCCTATAACCCCAACCACGACCAAATTATGAAACCTGTTATTACCAGAAAAAAAAAAAACAAAGAAACAGTCAGTCAGATAGACAGTACATAATTAAAAAGACCTCGACTAAGATTAAAAAAAATCAATACATGACACTGTCGAATGCGAAAACCCAGAAACCATTTTGTGGAAAAAAGGTTCGCATACAGCTATCAGCTGCTTTTGTCCACAACTCGCCGGTAGAGGTGCGCGGAAACTAGTGATTGTGAAATGGCTTCAAACTATGATCCTATACTGTTGGAATATTACTTATCACAGAAAGCTACACCTGATTTCTTCTAGCAGACCCAATCCTCTTGGTTCGTGTGGACAAAGTAGCTCATCCCGGCTATTTGCACCATGCTACCATAGTCTCCCTAGATTCCCAAGCCTCGCAAGCAGACCTTCCTGTCCCACGAACGTTGGGTAGGATTGTAGGACGAGCCAAAAGAAAGTGAAGGCTATAGGCTCTCGCGATGATGCAAGGAAGGTCGAGTATTATATTCCCCTATCCTGGTCGCCCAGGGTAAGTCTGCGGAGGAGAGTGACTGAGGGGCTGTATGTTCGAAAAGTTGACTAACGCCCCCGGGACTAACGCTTTCACCCTGCTTCTTCTTATTCGCTTGATAGTGATTTCCTGTTGTTAAACGTTTGAACAACAGGGCCCTAAGTATTGTGTTTCGTCTTGCACTAAAAACCCATAAACCTTATAAATTTCACTATGGGACTTCAACACCTCCCTTGAATGATCCATTTCGCTAAACGGGACCTCAAAACAACGATTCTGTGTATCCTAAGGGAGTGTATACTATACTTTCCTGGCTCTCGTCACTCACAGTGAGGTGATGGTGGCTTACACAGTCCAACCTCCATGTGCGACTGCCAATCCAAAAGACCAAATTTTCCCAGTCAAAGCCTTACAGTTGGAACTTCCAGTAAACGACCACCTTCTGTAAGTGACTGCGACCACTTTTTGGGCGTCACGGTTAATTGTTTTCCATAAGCGACCAGTTGACGCATTCTCTGCTCTCTATTTTTGCTGTGTGCACTATGTTCCTTAGAAAATATGAAGACCTTTAGCGACATCGTGGAACTACACATATCCTAACTTAGTAGATGTAGCCAACAAAGTGAAGATTATGTTGTGATTCTAGACTATTCTATATCTCACTCACCTGAATCCCTCTTTAAATTGAGCATGATTTAAAAGCTGTATTTGTCAAAAGAGGTAAAAGATAATATTTTGCCAGGAATTTGTTACACCGCCATTTAATAGAATGTGCCTGGACCTCTTCTCGGAATAGACCCCATGTGGTCCGATTCTTCTAAACGACCACCTCCCGTTAGGGACCACTAAGTCTTTGCATTTTTGGTGGTCGCTTACTGGAGGTACGACTGTATTACTTTGACCTATCAGAGGCTTACCGATAATAAAGGGGATCTGGAAGGGGGCATGGATGCGACAATCACATGCAGGTCGCTTACTTAAAATAGTAGACATCTAACTGACAATCAAAGTTTGTGCTTATTATTGGGGTTATCTGGTGTTTACTCACCTCCCAAGCTACCCTGGGCGAGCCAACTTTTCCTCCATTTCCTTACAAAACTTGGTAAACCATTTACATGAGAAACAAAAGGTTGGTTCGGATAGACGCCTTACTACCAGTAGTGGGCGGAGTTGAGGGCTTCCGGAAGTCAGCCCTCCACTGAGCCGGTAGTGGTGGCCTCACCCTTCCAGCCCGGCTAATATTTCTCCACTTTGGCTCGCCCAGCTACAATCGGCGACAAAATGAGTTGAGACACTTCGCCCAAAAGTAGGCTTTTTTACGTTTTATGAACTTCAAAAGGAGGAAATATAGCTTTCCTCCCCCATCCCCTCCGTACAATGTTGTGCCCTTGTTCTAGCTACCTATAGAAAACAACAAACACCCCAACTTTGAATGGAGGGGACAGGGGAGGGTGCGGATTCGTTTGTTCTCCGAAGTCACCCTATTTGTCTCAACAATTTTGTCGCCGATTGTAGTTGGGACAACACGGTCAAGGCTAGACAAAGACAGCATGCGCAAGCACTGTTGACTCGGACAAAGTGGTCAGTTTTTTCCTCATATAAACGCTCGCAAAAGTTGGCTCGGCTGGGAGGTTGACCTTCTCTCCGGCACAGCTTTTCTCCATCCATGGGTTCCAAACAGTCTTTTAGCAGTCACGTTTGAAATTTATAGGAAAATGATGTAGCACTTCAAAAAATAATAATAATAAAAATACACTTTTTTCACAGCCTGTCAATGCCTAGAAGGTGTCTATAAAAGAAATCAACTGCAGAACAGGAGTCAATTTCAGTTTTTTGCGCTTTTCACGCTAGCACTGCGAAGCGGACTGGGGGCGCGAGACACGCGCGATGCATGGGGAACAAGTTCTGCAGGCTATAAAAGAAATTAAAAAATAAATAAATAAATAAAGCAGGCCTGATTTTATTTCGATGAGTCTATTTTTTGTCGAAAGCAAACGTGAAAAATCGTATTAAAATTCGTGACAGTATGCTAACGTGACTTGAGGGTGTGACCGATTTCCGGTCACACGCCAAAGGTCATACGATCTTGTGTGATGTTTATTATCAGCCGGCGAACGATTGAAGTGATGAAAGGTTTTCAAAATCGAAGTCATTAGTTTGCGATGAATTTTCAATCTTTTGGCCTCCTGACTGAAGTAAAAACTCTTGCAACTCTTGCTTCTAAAGGACCGCAGTGACGTGTTGTGACTTCATTTCGATTCACGGCCGGATTCTGGCGCAGTCGCTGAGCAAACGTGCGTTTGTCTTTTGGACCTTTTGGCTTAAAATTATGGATTTTGTGACTCAAACCGACGCAACAGAAGTTGGAAATAACTTTCCTTGCCGTAAAAACGTGTTACAAGCAATGGTGAGTAATCCTTTCATGTAAAACCTTTCTTTTAGTTTGACAACCGTCCGCAAGCCGTCTAATTTGCATAAATTTCCCAATTCAATTGCTCTCACCGCTTGCTTTGGTGTCAGGATGATATTTGATTTCCAGAGCTAAAACTTTCCAGTAAGTTAGTACAAAAGCCAAGGTTCCATTTTATATTGATTTTATGATCAAGCGGCATATACCAGAGGCCTTTTTTAATAGTCAAAGTTGGCCTTCGTTTTCTAGCACGTCTAACGTCACAAATATGACCTCTTTACACTTGTCGATTATAAAAATGTAAAGCATTGTTTATCAAATTTTCTTTTAGGATTTTCAAGAGTAAGAACAAAATAATAATTCGGTGAAGTTTCAATGTCAGGGAATGTTTCTTACGCGTTCACCCTTCTCTCGAAGTTGCCATTGCATCCTGCCGTGTTTTGTTCGAAAAACAGGGATAAAATCGATTTTTTAAACTTTTTTTAATTTCTCCTTTAAAATGAATCGTTTGAACCCAAAACTATTTTTCCTTAAATTAGGTCACTAAAAGGGATGTTTTGGCAAAATAATAAAAAATTCGATTTTTTGACGAGTGTCTTGCGATTCTCGATTTTCTCAGAAAATGGCTCTTAATGATCTGTGCCGTTAACGATCATATTATACCGGATGCATTTTGCAGCACAGTGTAAAAAAATTAGTCTTAAGCATCTTAAAGAGACAAAATACATCGTACCCTCTCGTCTCATGTAGAACCTCAGCTCATCTGTGACAAAATCGTCAGGTCTCGTTTCCTTGGTCTGGCTGTTTAGCTCGCACACTTTATCCGGAATGAAGAAATTGTAACTCGCACACCTGGGGTCGTTTTCACAGGTGTTCTGGCACTCAACAATGGCCGTGGCTGCAAACTCTTTGAAGATGTGACCCTTGAGAGCTTTACCAGGTACTGATCTCTCTGAAGTTTTGCATTGCCCACCAACAGCCTCACTTCCATGCATCTGGGATATAAGACAAATTGTGAAGAGTGCCAGGGACATCTTGGAGTCAGCGAATTCTGAAACTGTAATTAAACACCTTTTATATCAAGGCATGTGTTCTAAACAAGGCCCAACTCTGAGCGAGCTCTGCTTGCATTTCCGGTCACGTACTTTCCGACAAGGAACAGAATTAAAATATAAACAAACAACTGTGTTGGATAAATCTGACCACGGTTGTGGCAGATTTAATGAAATCAAAGCTAACAGAATCACAACACATCGCTATATGTAAACCGATTAACCTACTCTATATATTTAGACCCAAACGAGAAAGCAAGGAATGCTGTCATGGTAAGGAAATATGACCTTAAACACACTGAGGATTCTGACATTTTCAAGTTTTAGACACACACATCGTTCCATTTAATACTGCAATAAAACTGCGAATGAAGTTTGAAATGTATAATACGCATTTTAAACAATCAAACAGGAGAATCCTTTGACCACAAACCACACTACCTGATCATGTCGGAATGTCAGAGGCAGTTCTAAATCATGCAAACTCACATTTTTATGTCACACTTTTTTGCTTAACTTGTTCATAAGTGATATAGATTCGGCAAAACCCTGTCAAAATAATTTCGGGCGGGTTTTGCCTTTGGAAATTAAATATACATCTCGAGGGTGGTTAGGCTCTGGTTAGCTGTCACTATTTTAGTGCTGAGACAAGACCTACTCGATTACATCTGTATAAATCTCCTTCGAGTGCGCTTAAATTTGCAGAAGAAAAAGGACGTCTTAGAAAGGTCACTCTTAAATTCCACCAGTTTTAGTTATACCTGACTGAATATATACATCTAAATACAGGTATCAAAATCATAGCAATAGGTAGCTTAAAGGCAAACATGTTTTTGAGCAACGCATGTCAAAGAAAAGTGACGATTTCTTCTCTTTTAATATGCCTCAACGGTACCACATTTCTATAGCTAACTGTCTTTAATCCAATAAAGGCGATTTTCATTGCCCAAGAATGCCAAAAGGTCCGGACGTTTCTTGAATGTTATGCAGTTCTTATCCTGAATCTGCATATTGCTTAACCTGGACCAAGGGATGACTTAAAACAAATTAAGCCTTGGACAATTACCCTTAGTTTAGTATTAAATATTGATTCTTGTCATTCCGTTTCTAAGGAAGTCAAAACAATCAAGTGAAAATATCTCTTAAGAAGATTTTATCAGCCGAATGACAAGGTTGGAACTAAGACATAAACAGAAAAGGAACTTAGCCTATATAAAAATTTTTAAACGATCTTCTT
>CALNXI010002286.1:74290-78196 GCA_942486025.1 Porites evermanni | reverse complement strand
CGCGCTATACCTTGTTCTTTGTCTCTCGGCTTTCCACTGCACCGTTTCCGCAGATCTGTTCTCGGAGTATGCTCATCATGCAGTTTTGGACACAGCGGAGAAGATAAAGTTGTTTTGGACCGTTGATTGGGACGCTGAAAGCGTCTCTTTCGCCTTGGAGGCGGCCACCACTGGATGGGTTGGATTTGGGTTCTCTGGTCGTTCTGGGCAAATGGTCGGCAGTGATCTCGTGATCGGATGGGTCAAAGACAACAAGGGATATCTCACGGTGAGAGCAACGATTTGAATACGAAGTCATCATTTGTCTACTAGGTTATAAATTGAATTCAGTAGACATTTAATGAGACATATGTCCTAACACAGTTAAGCTTCCTTTTGGGAATTAACATATTTGCAAATATTCATAAAAAGTCAGACTGTACCGCATAAATAATTTTGCTAGTATATATTTATTATTATACAGAGTGGTTAAGCTCGCGTAGAGTTCATCGCCCAAAATTTTTTACTAGTATATATATTGTGTCTTACAGGATCATTGCTTACGCGTAGAATTCTTCACCCAAATTTTTTTACTAGTATATATGTGTTTTTTTCAAATAAGATAATTTTTTTACTGAGTAAAGTTGTTCGCACAAAGTTATTTATACAGTACTGTCTGACTTTTTCGCGAAACTCGCACAAGTGTATATACCGCTTCCCATTTGATTATTTTGTTTCCGCGTATAATGAAGGACTGAGTGTCAGTCTGCGAGCAGATGTTTCTTCATCGAAGGTAGTCTAGCTGGCTTACGGTGAAGAAACCACTGCTAGCGGGATCAGTAGTATAAGATTACATAAACTGACGAATGTTTGCTAACAGGACTCAAAACGTGACTATTGTGTTTCATTTTTCCGGGGCTGCGGGAGTATATGAACATATTTGTGGTTTCAATTCCAAATGAATAAGAAGGAAAGAGCAATATGGGAATTGGTAATGGACTTCAAGAATTATTTTTGATGACGTTCTAATGTAAATAATAAAGACTGAATTGTTTTAGAAACCAGGTCTGAAATGGGTTTGGACAATGACATTTTTGGTCTGAAATGGGGCCAGGATTTGGAGAGCCGAGCGGCACGCCTCCACCAAGAATTCCCAGGAGTACTCCCCGGGCAAATGTAGCAGGGATCTTTAAGATCACTATAAATACCTGAGCTCCCAGGCAATGACGTAACAGGGCCAGTCCGCGCTGGGAGCTTAAGCAAAGACGTTTTCGTGCCACGCGCGTCAACCGGAATTGAGGCCTTCTACCTTTTTATGGACCTTGACGCTAATAAATTTGTATTGCTAAGTGTCTTTACTCTTATAAAGACAATTTACCCAAGCGTTTGAACCAAACCACTGCCCAATGATGCAAAAAGTCAACTACCGGTTGACGTCCGTCGGTCAAAAACGATGTTGCTTAAGCTCGCTATTGTTTTTATGAAGGAGATAACGGCGCAACGGGGTTTCTTCGTCTACTACCGATAAAATTGTAACCTGCTTCGCAGACGCTCTAAGCCGTCTGTATGATGCGTGCGACGCATGCAACGCAGGCTAATCACACTGTTAAGACAGCGTAATATGCAGAACCAGACTTTAAGTTTCGCCGAAAAGAACCAACGCCTTATTTGACAGTGACCAACTTGGGCAGGAGTTTGATCCAACGTCCTATACATAAAGATCTGCGGGAGAGGGGTAAAGAAGGCCCTAACAATTGTTACACACGCATGCAAAATACAGCTCGACTGCACAAAGTGTTCGTCAGTGTTTTTAAGACTTTTACATGGATAGAAGGCAAAAGACGAATTATTCTTCTGCGCATCTCAAGCGACAAACTGAGACAGATTTACCCTATTCAGTCCGGAGGGGGTAGGAAAGGTTTTTGAGGCCCCCTCAATTCAAGTTTGATTGAGATTCTATCACATGACCAAGGAGGCAGGAGATCACATGAGATAGCACAGCGCATGGGTCAGATATGATCCAGATTCCCATATTTCGCATAAGAATAACAGGGATGGGATCTCATAGCTGACGGGGTGGGCATGTGATCTCCTGCCACCTTGGTCATGTGATAGAATCTCAATCAAACTTCTACTTACAGGTAAGTCTCGTTTAATTTTCCAATTCTATCACATGACCGGAGGCATGGAGAGCCCATGAGACTTCAAAGCTCTGACACAGCTATCTAAGTATGTCATATAAAACAATTGCATACCAATTGTAAATATATATATTAATTTGAATACTATTGATGTTCAATCAATAAAAAGTTTGTTAGCTAACTCGTATAATGGATATCATATCAATAAATCAACAAAGTATATTAATATATCAATCAAGAAATTCACTCATGCTGCAGAGTGTATAGTGTCATTACATCTTGACATAAGAACAATAACATTTTATAAGAAAAAAGATAAGTGAATCTAAGACAAAACTGCTTCTGCTAGTGTTGCTCCTTTTGAGCCTAGCACTGGTTTATGATAATATTTCTGGAATGTTTTTGCTGATTCCCAACCAGTTGTGTTCAGTATGGTATCTAGAGGGATTTCTTTTTGATGGGCCTTTGTTGCTGAGGCAGCTCTTGTACTATGTGAAGCAAAAATTTTTGTGTCTGTACCAGAGTTTGTTAAAACCTGCTTTGTCCACCTGGAAATCGTGTCTCTTGACACAGCCTCGTTAGGTTTTATGAAACTTATGAACATTTTGTTTTCTCCATTCCGTAGTGTTTCTGTCTTCTTCATATAAGCTTTCGGTGTTGTGAGAGGACATATTCTACTGTCAGGAGTAAAATCAGTAATCGTTACTGCAGCTGTTGCGTTGTTGGGTCTGCTTGTCTTAGTGTGTTCATCTAGTGACAGATAGGCAGTCTGGGATGTCAATTGTATTCCATTTAATGATAGTAGGTGGATGAATTGCCCTCGTTGGCCCGTTAATAACAGAAGTAACATGACTGTTTTTTGTGTGAGTTCCTTCAGAGATAGCTTCTCCAACGGATACAATGTTTTAAGGTATTCCAGGACTTGTGAGACATCCCATATTTGGTTGTACTTTGGCTTTGGTTTGATTAACTCGTAAATACCAGTGGATGAGTTCCAAAGTTGTCACAGTTATCAAGTTTTAGAATAGATGATAATGCTGATCGTGCTGTATTAATGCTGGAGTAACTCAATCTCTGGCTATGTAACGTCATCAGGAACTCCACAGCCTCGCTTATCTTTGGTGAACTGTAGTCAATTGTCCTCTTGCTACAAAACTCCAGCCATTTATTGAGGTATGTTGAATATTGTTTCTTGGTGCCAGGCCTCCATGAAGCCATGAGGACTTCGATGACTTCTTTAGAAACGTTGTATTGTCTGAAAGAGTTCCGGATAGTGGACATACCATTAAGTGGAGTTTCTGGTGCAGTGGGTGCAGTCTGTTGTGTGAGGTGTGCTGAAGTAGTTTGGGAGATGGTTGCAGATCCAGGGTTGGCTGTAAAGTAACTGTAGCTGAACTAGGGGAAACCATGTTTGTGTGGGCCACACTGGTACGATCAATATGCCTTTCCCTTTGTCCTGTTGAATTTTCTGTAGGCATCGTGGGATTAAACTGAAAGGTGGAAATGCATAGAAATTAAATTCACTCCAATCAATGGAGAACGCATCCACAAAGGCACTGCCTGGGTCTGGTTGCCAGGAGCAGTATTGTGTAAGTTGTGTGGTTAGTCTAGAGGGAAATAAATCCATGTTAAGCTCTGGGAACTCTGTTAGAATTTCTGTGAACACGTTCCTGTTCAACACCCACTCATGCTTGTCTGAAAAAGAGTGGGATTTGAAATCTGCATCGACATTCAACTTCCCTGCAATGTGTACTGCAGAGACCCAGATAATCCGGTGTATACACCA
>CALNXI010002286.1:66790-71790 GCA_942486025.1 Porites evermanni | reverse complement strand
CCCATAATACTGCTTTAACCTAATTTATTCAATATGGCCGCCGTATCGGTAAAATGGTCTATTTACATAACATAGGTGACGCGCCGGTGTCGCGTTACAGGCGATCGTTGAAAATATAAGAGACTTTGTATGACAAACATATTACTGAGATCTGCTATCTATCTATCTACCACTGTTACTCCTTTCATAGAACGAAGCGAAGGCTGGCCACTTCGATCTGTCAGGGTCCTGGACCAGTCGCAACAAGACTGCCGTTTTTTTCGCCGAAATTCAAATCCGCTGCAAATTTTTCAGCTCCGGCCTGAGAGGGAAACCTCTTCTTCCTCTCTGGGAGATCGGCTCGAAAAAAGATCCATAATTTTCTCATTAAATCGAGCCATTTGTGCTGGACTTCGTGGCACTTCTGGCTTTCGTCCAGTCCCTGTGACCACTGTTGCACCTACCAACTAATTTGCATTATGACAATTAGGACTTACAGGACGGGTGCCAGGTCGGAAATGACACGTCAATTAGGCTCTCGCAGTGTGAAAAAGCGAGGGCTTGCACCCGTCGTGTAAGCGCTAATTGTCATAATGCAAATTAGTTGGTAGGCGCAACAGTGGTCGTATATTACAAGGTTTGTCCAGGAGAAGTGACAATCTAATACACCTCCATGGGCTTCCATGTATGGCAACTTTATACAGTACTGGGTGAATCAAATTCCAGTTCAGTTCTCTCTGTATATCAACCCTAACTGAAACTTGAACCCCAGTTTCCTAACCCTAATCATAAAACGTCTGGGTCATTTAGTGTTTATGGGGGCCATTCAGTGTTCTGCTAAAAGGGTTTATCCTCGTAAAGATTTCAGGTATCATCTCCTAACTAAAAATTATCATCAGTACCAGAGAGAGAGAGAGTTTTGTTGAGGCCTCAAATGTAATAAAAGACCCTAAATGTAATAAAGGCCCTAAGAGTAATAACTTTTGGCCCTAAATGTAATAAAGGTCCTAAATGTAATAACTTTTGGCCCTAAATGTAATAAAGGTCCTAAATGTAATAACTTTTGGCCCTAAATGTAATAAAGGTCCCAAGTGTAATTCTTTAGCTCTTTGTATGTTTAGGGTCATAAGAAGATTTCAAAGTGTTTGCTTTTAGCCTTATAACAGGTTTACTGAGCGCCAGAATGTGTCTAGGGAATATCAAACACTAAATACCCCAGGCAGATCCCCTATATAGCAATTTAAGTAACAACTTATTATTATTATTGATATTATCATTATCATTGTTATTTTTACTGTCATTAATAACTGAAAAGAATTTTTAATCGAAATGAATTTTAAATGGTCCTTTGACCGAATAGTGATTTTATTGTAAAGATAGGTTTTAATAGTTATTTCTATGAAGACTACAATAGGGCGAAGAAAGTGAATCGCCAGCTGGCTATAACATTAATATCGCATCAGACCGTCGTATGTTTCAGTCAGTGACTTTATCAACTCGTCGTCTTCCGCCCCTGGCAAAATAGATCTCCGAAGACCTAAACCGGAAAAAAATTCGCAACAAATTGCGTTACTTCCGATTCCCTCCAAATCTGGCCCACAGGAAGAGCGGATGTCAGTAAATATCGACCAGCAAAGGTCTGCAAAAGTGAAAAATCGAAAATTCTCAAAAAAAATTTACAAAGTAGCACTAGGTAAGCTGTTAACATAAATATAATTTTTACTTCCATCCGATATTTGACTGAGTCTGCAAAAAGGAGCCTACACTACAGAGGATCTGTTCTGTGGAACAAGATTCCCTCAGAGATTAGAAAACTGCCTAGTTTAAATGTTTTTAAAACTTCAATTCATGGGAAAGATTTTTCTAATACACCATGACCCATTGTAACTCTTATTATTCATAATGTAAGTTTTTGTACTTTTAACATTATAGTCAATAGTTCCTTAGTCTTTTAGTCTTAGTATTTTAGTCTAGTTTTAAACACGATTCCTAGGAAGACCATGTAAAATGATACGATTTCGTGTATAAATAAAGATTGATGATGATGATGATTTATTTCAGACGAACGGGGGGGTTATTGGTTTCGCGGCTCTCAGACTGGGTTTTCCAGGCCCGAGACGGTGTGTCACGAAAAAATCGTTTTAAAAATCAAATCAACTGTAATGCAAACAGCAAATAACTTATTCAGAAAAGTACATAATTATACACATTTTAAGGGGTGATTTACCCAGTTTCAACGAAAATGGAATATTTTGGAGATTTTTCATTATTCTCAATATTTTGATCGTTTCCGTTCGACGAAAAAATGGCAAATTTCAAAGCCCAAAATCATCGACTGGTACCTCGATTTCAGTAAAGAGTCTTATACCACGTTAAAGAGCGTTATCTCTTCTTTCAAAATCTGTTTTCAAAACTATGGGCAAGGTAAAAGAAAATTTTTGAGGCCAAAAAATACAAGTAGTACTTTTCTGAAATTTGAACTTTCCTCGATCAGCGGGGCGATGCTAAAAACTCGGAAAAATACTATAAGAAATCAGTTTGAGCAACAGTGGTTTGATGTTTTCAGTTTTCATAAACCAAGACGTGTTTATCCAGCGATCTGATATAATTTAAAACCGTTTGCTAACATGGGAAAGGCAGATTTAAGCCCTAAGCTGTCAACTCCTGCCAAGTGCACCTTGTCAAAGGACAAAGCACTAATTAAAAAAGTCTTAAAATTCAAAACTGTTTACGTCCAGGAAATCAGATTTTAGCGTACAAAACAATGTTGTTAGTGTTTGTTTGTTTCCCATATATTGGAAATGTGAAGTACTATCCACACGGGAGAACAGATCAACAACAGCAAAAATCCAAACGGAAAAGATTGCGTTACATTTCACAGAACGACCGCTTACCACTGTTGTCACTCTTTGCGTGCTTTCACTGGAAATGATTCTTTATCAGTACGAACCCGGACAGAATAGGATATAAAGGACGTTTCTTAACACTCCTGTTGTTTTTTCCGGCTTTAGTCTCCTTGGCCTTGAGCGCTCCTCTCTTGCGGTTTTCGCGGGAGTTCAGGATGTGGTCCACCTTGATTTCACGGTCACCATTTCGTTGTCAGGCAGCATAGAGTCAGCCTTTCGTTGATTTTTTGTCAATGTCATTTAATTACTCAGTATACGCTCGATCCTGGCCTTGTAAAATTATACGTTTATACTCTGAGGGAGCCAAATAACTATCTTAAAAGGGCATCCCCCTTTTTTTCCTCGTTTAGCGTCGGCCGACCGACCCAATTTTTTGGCATTATCACAAAAAAAGGGCAAAAGGAAAGGAAAAAGAAACGACAAGGTTTAACTTTTTTTAAAATGAAAGATGAGCATTAAAACAACATTTCCAGGCATAAGAGGTTCGGTGGTGTATCCCTTTTTCTATGAAATCGACCACTATATTTTCTGCCATATTGAGTTTGTTTCGATTTGGTGATTGTCTTGTTTAGGGACCAGTCAGTAATTTAAGTTGGAGGAAGGGTTGGAGGAGAAATTGTTATTTATCCCAAATTATTTCCAGACCCCTACTCAATAGCACCCATTTTCTTTTAAGTTGCCCATAGTTTTGAAAACAGATTTTGAAAGAAGAGATAACGCTCTTTAAGGTGGTATAAGACTCTTTACTGAAATCGAGGTACCAGTCGATGATTTTGGGCTTTGAAATTTGCCATTTTCCTCATCGAACGGAAAAGATCAAAATATTGAAAATAATGAAAAATCTCCAAAATATTCCATTTTCGTTGAAACTGGGTAAATCACCCCTTAAAATGTCTATAATTATGTACTTTTCTGAATAAGTTATTTGCTGTTTGCATTACAATTGATTCACACCGTCTCGGGCCTGGAAAACCCGGTCTGAGAGCCGCGAAACCAATAATCCCCCCGCACGTCTAAAATAAATATCGGATCGAAGTAAAAATTATATTTATGTTAACAGCTTACCTAGTGCTACGTTGTGAATTTTTTTGAGAATTTTCGATTTTTCACTTTTGCAGACCTCTGGTCGATATTTACTGACATCCGCTCTTAATAGATTTAGCCGTCGATTTAGCCGTCGATTTAGCCAATTATGTGGCTAGTTCCAGCCCCCGGAGAGTTTTGAGCTTCACGCAACGATTTTTCAAAAAACTAAAACAATGGCACCCGAAGTGCGATGTAATTTGGGGCTGTTTTTGCCAAGAATGAAAGCTTGTATCGACGAATTTCAACCAAATAAAAGTCAAGCAAATTATTTTGAAGGATTCTGGAGGATAACAAGCAAAACAAACACGAAAATTGAGGTAAGAAAACAGTTTGAATCTTGCGTGCCGATCGCTGATTCGTCTCAGTCTGGAGCACATGTTGTTGAAACGCAATGAATTCCTTCCCGCTTGGCCTTCGCTTAGCTTTTTGCCTTCAAATCCTTGCTTATTTTGATGAATTATATCAGCAAATTCATGTTTGCTTGTCTGTAACTAAATATTTCGATGGAAACCTTACAAAACAGAGCGTCAAACACTTCAGCACGAGGGATGCCGAAGTATTGAATGTCATTATGCTAATTAGGATAAACATTAGCATAATCTGATAGCGTCACAAAATAAATTCGTAGAAAATTCCAAGCCGCTATATATTTTCGAACGATTTGCGGGTTGTTTGGCTGAGATATTGAAGAAAAACAATTGTTTTTACCATGTTACACAAAATAGACGAATTTCCTGGCAAAATGACTTTCTTCATAAATTTTGAAAAATGTCTTATGCAGAAATATGCCTTGTTAATTTTTTTTGCGGAATATTATGGGTTTCCTGAGACCGAAATATTTTTTTTCTGAAAATTTGATTTTTGCCCTTTCCAATGAGGTATAGCTTTATATGGAGCTGTAAACAACAACAGAGATATATTTTTTTAAAGTTGCATTGTCAAAAGTACTTAAAAATAAACTTGGAAGACGACGAGTTTTAAGACTTCCATTACATTTAGGGCTGAAACCTATGACGTATATTATACTAC
>CALNXI010002286.1:44290-61790 GCA_942486025.1 Porites evermanni | reverse complement strand
GAATACACCCTGAAAATAGAAATTAAAAAAATGGATGTTAAAACTCGCTTGCCGGCGCCATGGTATGGTCAATATTTACGTACCGTCTCAACGACTTTAAAATGCTTCCTATAACCCGGCTAGTGCAATCGATAAAAACCATATCGGAAATCAATCGATAATTGTCGATAATCACTTTTTGATTGATATCGATTATATCGGTCAATCGATAAAAATAGATAGCAACAACTTTTTTCGTTGTCAGCGCAATCGATTTTATGCATACGCTTATAGCTGTCGCATTTCCCAATAAAACATTTCAACAGGCAAATGCGACTGCTACACGCGTATGTTGCAAGTTAATCCACCCTTGTTCATTGAAATAATATACGAAGCTTAATTTAGTATTCCTTTATCAAGCTAGTTAACTGCTAATTTAATCCAAGTTTTTTACTGACTCTTTTGTTTCAACACCGTTTATTTCTCTCAGCGGAATTTCACAAATTGCATTTTTTTCTTTCCTTTTAAGCATCCTCTTCCATTAACTACATGTCAAATTTTCTACTGCCATTCATTACCTGGATTTATACGGGTCTTAAGAAAGAAAAATACATTTAATTCATTCAAAATAGTAGATCCCTGGGAAAGCGGATGTTTGAAGATCTTTCTTTAATAATAAATGACTGTATCATGACATCATTGCTGTTGTTAAAGATTATTAATAAGTTGACCAACAAAAGTTCTTATGATTTTATTGGAAATTTTACTGTTTAGGTTTTTTTCGGTTTATTGTTGCTTTAATTGAACAATATTACGTCATAATGGCGTCCAGTTCGTCATTGAGTTAATCAAGTTGTGTTGGAAATTACGAAGCCATTATTCCCTGTAATATTGGTGGCCATATCATGTTTTGTTTTTCAAGTTACAGAGGGGACTTCCTTTGTTGTCAGACAATTATTTATTAGCGCTACTGGCCCTCGTGTCGCCGCATAATGCATTGACACATAAACTCTTCATCTTGTAGGACCGTTATGCTGATTCAAAAGCAGTGCCGCCTATTGATGATCAGCAGGATTACGAGCTCACAGATTCCCAAGAAAGCGACGGAAAGACTTTACTGAAGTTCAGGAGAAAATTTGACACGTGTGATTCACGTGACAGGAAACTCGAGGTGAGTATTTTTGCGTGCCGTTTTCTTTTGACTGAAATCCCTTTTTCATAGTACAAACTTTTCCGCTGAAATGGTCGAGAAACAATGTGAGCTACAGCTACAGTGAATAACTGTGAACTAGTTTGCCTCCTGCCATCTAACTGGGATTCTTTTTATCTTTCCCCACGGCTTTTGTGTAATAAATACCGCCAACGGCAAAGATGATGGTGATGATGGTGACGATGCTGATGACGATATTGATGATGATGATGAAGGTGGTGCTTATGATGGTTTTCACATAAACGCTCTCAAAATAGGCTAAACTGATATTTTAAGAAAAAAAACTGCAACGAAACTGTGAACGAAGATCCTACTGGTTGTCAACGTTGGATCTTAAGAAAAAAAAAAACAATAACAAAAATAAAAAAGGAGAAGTTCAAAGACTACTGCGAAGCTGATAACAATGTGCATTGTTTTCATTTTTCTGAACAATTGTTCGGTTGGCCATACCAGCCTCTTCAGATCTGCAGATGTTGCTGTAGCGGATTACACTTTCCATTCCACCCCCTTTTCGACCTTTCTTACTGCACTCCCACCATTCATAATGCTAGGATACCCTGCTTGAGCGTCAACGATGCTACTGTACAGAAACGCTTGTCGTTTTTCTCAAGACCAGGCGTGTTTACTACAGTGCAACCCCGTTAATCCGGTCACCGATGGGTCAAAAAAAAAAAATTGGCCGTATTATTAGGGCAGGCCCAAATTTCAATAATGGCTGTGATGACATTCGCATTTCTTGAACAACTGATCTCTCAAACAACCCTAATGTAAATATCGCGTACCGTAATTGAAAAAAAACAAAAACTACTTAAAATTTTCCTTCAGTACTGATAAAATACTTTTAAAATTCGGCTATGAAATCGCAACAAGTGCACTTCATGTGTACCGTCGCAGTCTAAAAACAGTACAAGAACAGGCTCAGAGAACTTAAGCATTTGAATTTTCTGAATTTCGAAAAAGTATCCGTATTAAGGGGGTGAAATTATAAGAGATTCTACTGTTTGAGATTTTCAGATGTGGCCGTTGGCCGTATTAACAGTTTATTTTTTCCGGGCCGTAAAAAAGTGTCCGTAATAACGAGGTGACCGTATTACCGAGGTGCCGTAAGGTGGGGTTCGACTATATTTAAAACACAAAGCACCCGGGTGAAAATCTTGTGCATAAACTTGAAACTATTCTCACAGGGGAAAACACGCACAAAAGCTCAAATTAGCATCATTGCAGTTCCTAACATTCTCAGCGTGGCCTGGGAGAATAATACACAGGCGGCATACCCACAGACCTTGTCCCTCAGTCTAAAGAGCAGTCTGCTTGATTATTCAGCCAGTTCTAGTAAATTTTAGAACTCGGCACCCTCGATAGCAGTTATCCCCCCACTCTCCTAGGGCATACCTCATATTCTCTCCTGGTCCACCGACCCGAAGAGCCTCGGGCTGATTTTCCCACAGTTTGTGCAAGTAGATGACCACTCATCAGCACTAATCAGTACTACTTACAGGGTCCCTCAGGGATCAATTCTAGGACCCGTTTTGTTCAACCTTTACGTGAATGACCTTTCTTCTGCTCTTCCATCTGAAGAAGTTGTATGTCATCAGTACGCGGACGACACGACGATGTATACTCATTTCCCCGGGAGGGGATGGGGGGGGGTGGTTACTACCCTATAAAAGTGACGGGGGTGCTCGTCGGAAGAATTTCGAGAACACCCCTAAAAGGTACCAGAATCTTGTTTTATGGGCGTGTCCCAAATTCATTTCCACCCCTTAGAGGTACCAATTCAACAACAACAAATGTTATAACTGGCACTGCAAATTTTAATACTAATAAAGATAACTTTCGAACACTTTCTTCTCAAGGACTTTTTGAAAGTGTTGTCATAAATCTTTATCCTAATCAGTCATTTTAGGTTTTAGCACTTTAAGAGGTACCAATCCACAAATTTAAACCCCTAAAAGGTACGACGAGCACCCCCATCAATTTTATTGGAGAGTGGGCTCATTTCAGGCCATATGATCTTCAAGTCGACCAGTCGGTGATTCAAGACGCGCTAAACAAGCTTTCAGACTGGTCCTTAGAATGTAACCTAGCTTTGAATCCAAAGAAAAGAAAGGTGATGATGCTGTCATCAGCTCAGATGTCAAGGGCACATGGACTTAAGACATGTTCACTTAATCCCACGGTTAACGGGAAAAGGCTCGAGCGTGACTCAAACTTCCGCCTGCTGGGAACCCAAGTCAATCAACACCTTAAGTGGAAGGAGGAGATTAACTCGAAGATCTCTAGCTGCTACGATACACCAGTTATAATTAGAAAATTAAACCACTTAACTCCCTTCCATGTCCGAAAGCAACTGGCGGAATTCCTGATTTTATCGAAAATTGACTACAATGACATTGTTAGTCATCCAGTCCCGGGATACCTAATAAAGGTAATATGTCCAGTTGGCCGCTGCAGGTTTCGTTCTTGGGCGCTATGCGCATGTGCCGGATGTAATCAAACTAGGATGGATACCAATAAAAGAACGCAGAAAGAATCATTTACTTAACACCGTTTTTAAAGCCTTGCATTATAACGACTGGCCGTCCTATCTTAAGCTAGACTTTCATAACCCAACACCGACGTGTAAGCTAGAAATTCATAACCCTACACGGACACTGAGGTCTTCGAAAGAAACGACGTTAAAAGAACCCCTTTCTCGGGTACTGTTCAAGACAGACTTGCTTCTAATTTTTTTTATTCATTACCCTCTGCTGCAAGGTACTCTGTAGTTTTTAGTGATTTTAAAGCTCAGGTGAGAAAGTATCTGATAAATAGGGCAAATGTAAAAATGTACCTTATCATTTCTTGATTTGTATATATTCTAGTCAGATTACTTGAAGGGCCAATCGTGTACTTATTACAAGATTCGACCTGAATATCGCCCATAAATTCAGTATTGGAGAAGAGATCAGATTCTTGATAAAGTGAGATATAAAAGTGTTGGTGATCGTGATTTTCTACTAACAAATTACTCTCATTACAGGTTGGTACTGCAAAGGTTGTGTTTGCATATCATTCTGAGGATCCCGTGTCACCAACGGATATTAAACATCATGAGTTTAGAGGCGTTAAAAGCATCCTTTTACTGAACAGTGTGGACACAAGAAACACCAAGGGAAACGGATGGATGAAATCCGATTTGACTGCCAGAAATGTAAGAAAAAATGAAAAGAAAAAGAAAAGGAAAAACTGTTAGCTATAAACGTTAATTTGTTTGTTAAGAATTAAGATGAATTACACTTTTGCCATCAGGTGAGTCTAGTTGCCTACGTTTTGTTTTGGAGGAACTCCCATATGAAAATTACCGGAATGTTCGTCGTATCGCTTCTTGGAAACTCAGCTAGGGTGGTCTCTGCTTGGGTGTTCAGGACGGAGAGCGGTTTATGACGCATAAACATTTGAATACTTTTACAATCAAAGCTCTCGTAAGAGTAACACTTGAGCGCACGCTCAGATTATGAATAAAACATAATAAATTTTAACATAAACACATTGGGTGTTTTTGACAGGTTGTCCTTATTTTGCATTTATGCATTTATTATTTTTTTTAAAATACCGTAAAATTCCGAAAATAAGCCCCGGGGCTAATATTTTTCAAAGGCCATTTTTGAGGGGCTTATTTTGGAGTGGCCTATATTCGGAGGGGCTTATGTACGGAGGGAAATTTGCGTTTAAAAATCGATTGGGCTAGCCCTCTTCCTGGGAGGAAATTTACCGTTTTTCTTTGTTTTACTTTGTGTTTTACGGAAATCTCCAATACACCCCCCCCCCCGGGGGGCTTTGGAGGGGCGATTTCGGAGGGTTTTTTGCGTTACGAGTTTAGGGGGCTTATATTTGGAGGGGCTTATACATGGAGGGGCTTATTTTTGAAATTTTAAGGTACATAACTTGTTCTGTCAGAGACCAGTTGGCCCCACTAGCGGCATACCTCTCCCCTTCTTTTCTTTTATTTCCAGAGTACAGAACTCCTCGTTATATTTCAGGTGCATATTCTTTCGTGGCCTGCTTTGCAGCCGGCCCACGCACTCATCAAAACCATTTGTCTATATACAGAAGGTTTAGAGCGTCTGCGACGCAGGCAAATTCTTTGATTCGTAGTTTCTAATTTTGACATATTTATTTTCCTTAAGATGACAATACCAGGAAATGATTTAACAACCTATTGGTGTACTCTACTGAAAGGCCCAGAGCTGAAATCAAAACACCACATCACTAAGGTACTTGCTTGAAAAGTGTACAATTATTCATGCCTATTTGTCAAAAGCTAATTATCCAAACCTCTTTAAATAGTAAAATGAAAATATGTTACAGAAGTTTTGATGTGACTTTGGCGTTAGATTAGGTTAAACTAACGGACGCAAGTAGAGTGTTTTCAAAAGATGCGGCAAGGGGTGGTAAACGTGGTAAATGTCTTTGATGAGGCCAAATGGGGAGGAAAGCATATGGACGCAGTTGGTGGTTTAAGTGAGCTTTCGTAAGGAATAATAACAAAATGAATATGAAATATCCAAAATTTGGCGGACAGCTATGAAATATACTGAAAATTTCCAGCAACTCTACAGGGGATTATGCTGACTTCCTTTCTGTAAAATTCTACCACACAAAAATAAATTCTGGTACAATTTATGTTATGTTAATTTGTTGAAGATCGTTCCTCTCATTCAAGAAGGAAACGAAGGTTTCGTCCATCACATGATCATGTACGAATGCTTTGGTGATTTTACTGAGAAAGACTTCGACGAGGGCGTGCCATGTAACAGTCGAGCTAGTATGCCTTATTTGAAGTGCAAGCGTTATTTAATGGTCACTGCCTGGGCAGTAGGAGGACAGGTAGAAAATATTAATTAATTAACAATCGGCAGCAGTTTTCCATTATCTGTACTCCTATCGACCATAGAAATGACGTGAAAATGTTGAAAACTCACCTGCAAAGTTTTGAACATTTTGAAGTCATTTCGATGGTCGATATGAGTAAGGACCATGAAAAGTTGTTGTCGATCTGTTTTTTGAAATAATACTGAAAATTTTGACATGCATTTTCGTTGAAGTTTCTCGGTAAAACGCAAGCGCGAGAAAGAGAATAAACACATTGCGCCAGTGTCACGTCATTTCCGTGGTCTGCACTCTTATCGAACACAGCTTCTGACCAATCAGGGTGCGAGAAATCTTTCAGTTATCCTGATAAGTAATGAAACAATCATTGTATTATTTCTCCTTAAAAGCTCATCTCAATTTTTTGGGGGGTTCCTACTTACCCTGAGAGAACAGCCGACGTTTCTTGACGCCACCACTTGTTTCCCTGTGAAATGACGTCCGAGGAACGACCGCGGAAATTCCATAATGATGACGTGTCACTACCCAGATCTGGGTAGTGTTTCTGTTAGGTGAAAGCAAATTTCCCTCGCTCCACGACCAATCAGAGGCACAACTCAGATCTGGGTAGTGACACGTCATCAGTTTGGAATTTGTGCAGTTATTTCTCAGACGTCATTTTGCGGGGCAAGCCAGTGGTGGCGTTACTAAATGCCGACTTTTTTGTCAGGCTATCGCTATTCGGACAACGTGAAGCGTCCTCCAATAAATTTTCTTCTTCTTTTTGTCCTTGTTGTCGTTGTTGTTGTTGTTCTACTTGTCCTTGTTGTTGTCGATGTTGCTATTCTTCTTCATGCTTGTCCTTGTTGTTGTGGTTGTTGTTTTTCTTCTTGTTGTTCTTCTTGTTGTTCTTCTACCTGTCCTTGTCGTTGTTGTTGTTGTTGCTGTTGCCAGTCTTCTTCTTTTACATGTCCTTGTTGTTGTTGTTGTTGTTCTACTAGTCCTTGTTGTTCTTCTTCTACTTGCCTTGTTAACGTTGTTGATTTGTTCTTCGTCTTCCACTTGTCCTTGTCGTTGTTTTTCTTCTTCTACTTGTCCTTGTTGTTGTCCCTGTTGTGGTGGTTCTTCTTCTGCCCTTGTTGTTTTTGTTGTTGTACTTTTTCCTTTACTTGTATTAATCTTTTCGTCTTTTTACGTTTCTCCTCAGGGTCTTTTTTATCCTCCACATGTAGGTTTTCCGATCGGATCAAATGACTCGCCCAAGAATTTTCTGCTAGAAACACATTACGACAACCCAGGACTTGTTAAAGGTCTGTCCATTTTATGAACGATTCTTTATCAGGTCGTGAACTTAAAGGCGCCCCAGTGGTACTGGGAAATGAACCAGTGTCGTGAAATTTTTAAACGATATAACGATGTTCAAAAAAAATTATATATACCTTACTTGTATTAAAATTCGCGTCGTTCTCATTTTCGCTCAGCTTTAAATTCGCGCGATTTAATTTCGCGCTCCTTATTAGGACTTATTCGCGCAGCGTTAAATTCGCGCGTGCCAAGTAATTTTCCGTGTTCGTTCTTTTTGGTTCGTTTAATAGAGCTATTAACAATTAACGCATTTATTATGAGTGTTTTTTTTTTCAACAAATACTACAATATTTGTCAAAACTTAATCAAAAAGCGATTAGGTGGCCCTCAAAAAATGCCTCAAAATTATGTAAATTTGTAATGTAAGCAAAATTCAACTTAAAACGTATGTCAAATGTGTATACAGCTATTTCAAGAAAGGTTGTTGGAAAAAGTGCACGCGACAATCCCGAAAGGTATTGTGGGTGATTTTGAGCTCACTGTTTTTCAAAGAAATTTCAAAGAATGGCAGGAGAGGCCGGAGACGTATGTTTGCGTGTGCTAAAGGAAAGTAATAAAAGTAGGTTCGACAGCTACAGTGTCAGGAAAAGTGCATTGATCATGTCCCGTATTACCGAGATTGTCGAGGGTACAGTTTTTCCGACAACCTTCCTTGAAATAGCTGTATGCGTTAATAAATTAACTAATTTGCATTACTAACAATGAGTGTCTCATATTACACCAAAGCTTTTCGCGCGGATTATAATTTCGCGGAGGACTAAAATTGGCACACCCAGCGCAGCGCGAATTCTAGTACTGCGCGAATTTTAATACAAGTAAGGTATATAGTTACAAAGTTTTAATTTGATACACCTAATACCTTGTCATAGGAAAATTAGATAATAATAATAATAATAATAATAATAATAATAATAATAATAATAATAATAATATAAAAAAAAACAAACCAAAAAAAATGAAAGAAAAAGAAAACACAGCAACAACAACAAAAGCTACAAAGGACTTAGTTTTAAGCACGCTCACTACTATACATTCAGGTATCTGTTTTGAGGAGAGAAAGAAGCAATTGCAAAAACATTCTTTCGGTGGTTAAATGACACCGTGCTGCAGAAGTGTTTTCAGAGGAATTATCAAATATCTAAGCGTAATTTGAATGGCTCATCAGATTGAAATTTGTTTTTGCTCTTTTGTATCACAACGTTTCGCAATTAGGTGTATTTATGTTTTTCCTCGAAACGTTAAGACATATGAGTAGACGGCTAACAAGCCGTTTGTAAGCACTGGATTCAAAAGGGCTGCTTGTCCACCTATTCGTCATCTTGTTTCGGTAATTTTAGCTACAGCTAAGAACCCCGTACTTCCCACCAACTCGAACTAAGCCCCATTAATTTCCTTTTCAAATTTTCACTGAAATTTAAGCCAATAACTCTTATTCTGGTTCTTGTAACTCCACTCAAATGCCAGCCCATTAGTTCTTGTTGTTGCATAATCGGTAAAAACACTCAAACACCAAAGCGAACACTACAGCAATTTGATGTTACTAGAAAATGGTGCAAAGAACAGAGCAATTTTTTTATAAAAATGCGTAATCACGTTACCTTTTCTTTTGTAATAAGTAAAAACAGTCGAACTCGAAAACGAACACTACAGCAATTTTATTTCACTGGAAAATGGTGCAAAGAACAGATCCCTTTTTTTTTTTTATATAAAAATGCGTAATCATGGTGCCTTTTCTATTGAAATAAGTTAATTTGCACCTTACTGTAGCATACCGAAGTGCCTAAAAACTCAGTTACTCTCAATTATTAACATGGCTAATTGAATATTAAATCGACCCTGATTTCTCTAATTCTCGGGAACTATTTTTGCTTTCTCTTTTAGAATTCGAGTTAACAGATTACCACTGTATTTCAAATTTGGACTTTTGAATACATCCAAAGTTGGAGCACCTTGGGTGAATGCCCAACTGCCTAACTGATCTTTCATTTAATACCCGGGTTGACGGGTCTAAATAATATGAGGATACCAAGTGGGTAACAAGGAAAAGTATCAATCAAAAGTCACTCCTTTGTCCAAAACCCTATCAACGCCATACAGAAATGGGGCTGCACTGGTATGACATCTCTTAAAGGAATGACAGCCTATTAAAGGCGGAAATAACAAAAACTAACTCTTTGGAATCTCTAGGAAAAGGAGACCGCGACCACTAAAAAGACGCCAGTCCTACAATTTTCGATAATTTTGCTGCGTATACGGTGGCTTCTTGATAAAGGTTGGACTGTTCAATCCTTTTATTCCTCATAGAGTGATTGATTTCTTCTAAGGTCAAAAAGACAGCTCTGGCCTCACTATCTACTACACAGACAAGCTGCGAAAGTATGACGCTGGGATTGCAGTTGTTGGTGTCGCAGTAAATCGCTGGCACATTATTCCTCCTAAGCAGGAAAACTGGATATCTGTTGGATACTGCATGCACCAGTGCACAGAGGTTAGTTTTTTAAGACATTTAAAGGTCCTTGGTGTGATTCTGGTCGATAATGCTAATGGTAAGGTAATTTCCTTGAAAAGGATGTACTATCCAGAGTGTTTTCTAACTTGGCACAGTTAACAGCCACGTATGGGACATTAAAAAATGTAATAGAAATCTGTGGTTATAACTGGACTAAAAAGTGTTTCAAAACAAAGTACATAACACTGCTGATCAAAACACTTTTTGAATTTACTCTCGTTTTTAATCCTCAAAATGTCGTACAAAAACGAATTTCAATACAAGGTAGAGGAACTTATTAGCGGATATTTTTTGGTTTACATGTAGGTGGGCCTATAACAGGTGTGTGTGTGTGTGTGTGTGTGTGTGTGTGTGTGTGTGTGTGTGGGGGGGGTTATAAGTTGGGAGGGAGGGCTTTAAAGCGGCAGTTTACGATATAAACGGTCGCTATTAAAGTGGAATCGACAAAGAGTGTGACCCTTCTACTCGGACCAGGTTTTCTTCAAATAAAAATAATGAAAAAAATGTTCATTTAGCTTACTATTTTTGTGAAGGTTCGCAGGAATGTAACATGCCTAAGTCGCCACTCAATGCATGTCTATCTTCAGGCCGCTATTTAATTTGCAACTAAGTTTAGCATTTCAATTAATCCAACGGCATCATCACTGTTTCAGGACTTGTTCAAGAATACTGGATTACCTGAAGGCGGGATTAACATATTTGCTGCGGGACTACACACCCACTTGGCAGGTAGACGTGATAGAGATTATATTGCATAACCTAATGTAAGGAAATTCGGATTCCGGAAATCGGGTAAATTTGTGTGGAATCCGAAATTGGGGAAAATTTTAATTGTGGAATACAGAATCCTGGGCTTTGCAATCCGGAATACAGTTCAAGGAATCCGGAATCCCACTAACGATTAGATTCCAGAATCCAAGTTCCACTGACTGTAATCCAGTACATGGAATCAACGGGGACTCCAAGGCGTGGAATCCAGAATCCAAGATTGTGTTGGATTCCTTTACATGGGGCGAATTGTCGATTGCCTGCCCTTTTACCCGACAGTCAGCCATAAAGAGCAAGAAAATTGGTTTCATAAAAGGGTTAATATAAGGACTTAACAAGAAAGATGACAATGCTGCTGATGATGACGACTATGATATTGTGTTGGTATTATTTCATTAAGAAAGGATAAAAAAACAACAACAACAACAACGTTATTGTTGCTTTTGATACTGATGCAGATTAATCCGTTCTGTTTTGTTCTGTTTTTGTGCTAAAAGCCCACGAAACCGTTATTTTCGGAACATTTTTTCCTTCAGGGCGTGCAAGCTGGACTAAGCACGTTCGTAAAGGAAAAGAACTTCCTGAGATTGCTCGAGATGATCACTACGACTTCAATTTTCAGGTGTGCGAAACAACAATTTATCTAGAGAAATACTTTCCCGAATAGGTGGTTCTTGTTAAAAGGTACCACGCAGATAGCTTCAATTTACTCGAACTCAGAATAGTAGCACTTTCATGTGACGGAGTGTTTTCCTTTTTTTATAGGACACACGAATGTTAAGAAAAGAAATCAACATTCAGCCAGTAAGTAATTACAGAACTATGATTGCATGATGCATTCGGGAAGCAACCTAAAAAAAAGAAAACAAAACATAAAAAAAAATAAGGAAAAAAAGTCGTTTATCAGATTTTTGATCAGTTAACACGTTAGAACTGCCTTTACAAAAACCTTCTAAGTAGAGACAATTCAAATGAAATCGCAAAATATCAAGATTTTCAGACACAGTTATATGAAAAAACTGTCCGGCCAGATGCGGATGAGATCACATCACTCATTCGGTCAGTATTGTGTACCCCCAAACAGTTTTATTGGTAAAACAGTTATTAGTTGCTTCTTTTCTGGCATATAAACCTCTTATTTGCCAAAGCTGTACTGTAAATTGCGGACCTACAACCCTGGTCAAAACTCTTGGGACACTAACGCAATATCTCCTGAAAATGTGGAATCTTCCCTCCCCCCTTCTCCCCCGGTGCAGTGTTAACGTTATGCATTCACGTTTTAATTCAACACAATCAACACTGTTTTGACGTTATGCATTCAAGATTTAATTCAACACAATCAACACTATTTGGGGAAGAGGGGGACAGCAGAAATATCCCCTTGTAACAACATCCCAAGCTTTCTTTAACAGGTAGAATATGAGTTAATTTAGCAAAGGGCCTCTTTGTGCCTAATTTCCTCAAGTGTCCCAAGACGTTTTGCCAGGGTTGTAGTTTTTCCCGCGATTTATGGTCCGAGCGTAAAGTGCGTGGGCTTTAAATCGTTGGGAAAAACAAGGATATTCGATCCGTAATTTAATTATAGTACAGACCAAGAAAACGAACTTTTTGAATGTTTTTCTGAGCGTGGAAAGAACCCTGAGAAAAGAGTTTTCAGTCTTATGAATCGGCTCCTGAGAGTCACAGGCTTTAAAAAAATCTAAAGCAAGAAAACAAATGCTCATTTCTTGTTAAAGGAACTGTGTCACAAAATTCAGTCAAATTAGGTAACTACAAAATGCCCGTTAAATTAAGAGAAACGTAAAAATAACCGCTTAAAACATTAAAGGAAGGTTAAAATAACACGACAGATACAACAGATGCCACGGATGGGCAAAACTGAAGAAGATTGAAACGGATTGAAATTAGGGTTTTTGAAAACTGCTAAGCCTAACAGTTCTTCAAAGTTGATCTCTGCTGTTTGCAACTTCAAATCACTGATTTTGTCATTTCCATGTAATTTTTTTGCTTATTTTAAGTTCCGTAACGATTGAGGGCAAGTAATTGGCAAAATTCAACAAAGTGAACTGGACTGCCGTGACACAGCCCTTTAAGAAGGGTTCTAGTCTACCATAAATTAAACTAAATTTTGATTTTGAGTTTGCTTCTTTGTTACTAGACACACTTGGAAAGGGGCATAATTAAAGGAAAGTGAAAGATCTTTTCCCTTATACTTTGGTCCGTAGACTGAGTAGACTGTTCACAGTCCCCTATTTTTTTGTGAGATCGTCGAGATATAGCGCGTCTTACTGTTAATGGCGGCCATCTTGATTTTCAAATCTACCGAGGGGACGGGCGTCAGGGATTATAGTTCTAGGGGGAGGTGGGCGAGAAAAATCGCATTTTTCTCGCTTCCTTCCAGACCGCCCTCGCCTCCTAAGTAGTTTTGACATTCATACAAGATGGCAGCCTGAAACGCAAAGCGCTCGATCTTGACGACCTTACGGAAAAATAGAGGAGTGTGAACAGTCTATAGACTGAGTTACGGACCGAAAATTGACCAATCACGCAGAAGAGAAGACACTTAGCAACAAAATGAATAATAATAATTTTTTTTAGGGAGACGACATTATTCATTACTGTCAATATAATTCAATGGACAGAGATAAACCGATCGAAGTAAGTTCATTAACTTGTCGTTTCCTTAGACTGCGAGCAGCCTCTCCTTTTCTTCAGATTTAGTAAGGGGAGTGCACGCGCGCGCGAGCGTTGAGCGGCGAAGCCGCGAGACGCGAGAAACGAGGGCGGCAGCGCGAGAAGAAAAAAGAGAGACTGCCCGCATAGCCAGACCCTATGAAATAAGCGTTGACCTCACAACGCAAAATACGATTGGCTGATGTGTGAAGCGTGACAACAAACTGTCAACAATCGAAACCATTGACAAGTTGATGATGGCTGAAGCACTGCAGGAATGTTTGTCACGTTTCCCGAAAAAAAAAAAAACATTAGATAGGGAAAAAGAGAAGCATAAGAAGGTCTCATCTCTCCGGGTACGTGACGTGACAGCGCAATTTAAATGCTCAAAGCCTCTCTTCACTGTCAAGGAACGCTTTAGTTCCAAAACGGTAGTCTTACATTAAAACTGAAAACAGAAAGTAGCATAGACTGGAAGACTCTTAGACTGTTTATTTTATAAAGCTAAAACAAAAGTAATTGCCAACGGATGCACTACAGGACATCACACTATAGAACAAAGATTCGTTACATTGAATCTCAAGAAAGAAAGAAAAATCAAACAAACAAAAAACAAATCGGCGCCCAAAGAATAATCTTGAGTGACTTGCAGCGTTGGCTTAGCTTTAGTTAAGCTCTAATTAGGATATGTAGAACACTATCCCGTGAAAATTCAACATCCTGCAAACAAGAACTAGGTCTCGGGTGATCTCATTCAAAACATAAAGCACAGGAAATGAATTATTAATATAAGAGAAATAGACCAGCTTCATGACCTCTAAATGTGAGACCAGCGGCCAAAATTAAGATTTGCTCAGTCAATTAGTTTAGAATCGACTCTAACTCTATGCACTGCATAAGCTGCGCTTTAAAAAGCGTGAAAAGTAGGAAAACCTCTGTTGTTCAAGCAAACTCTAAGGTCACGTTTCACGTGCCTGGCCTGTCAACACTTCAGTTTTGCTGCCAAAAAATCACTATACCGTGAAAGACCATTCTCTCTTGCTTTGCGGGTAGTCTCTCTTTTGTCGTGCCTCTCCCGTCTGTCGCCTTCAGTCGCGCGCGGTCATTTGCGTGTCTGGGGCGTTTTGCTCGACGGACCAGGAAAGAGACTACTCGGAGTCTATCGTTTCCTTGGAAACAATTTTCAGAGGAAAAAAGCTTTTTAGCAAAATAACAGTAAATGGAAGGGAAGCGAAAAGGAAAAGCAACCAACCAAACAAATTAAATAATTATATAAATGACTGGTTATATTAATGCATTAAAATTGGTAGCCAGCATAATACTATAATTTCAAACGTAGGTAGTTGGGTATTTCTTTTTTTTTTTTTTAGTTTGCTTTGTTTGTTTATTTTCTTTCTGGCAAGATAGTGACCAGAAAACGTCCTGATACTGAAGCTTTTTGGCGTTTATGGCAAAATTTTAGATTCGAATGGCTCAAAATAATTAAACAGCGAGGAGCCGTAAAGCTTTCCGAGACGTTTTAAGAACGGGATAAACTTGAAACAAGAAAAAAAAGTTATTAATAACGGTATCGAATAAAGCCGTAGGAAGAGATTGGATTTCGTTCTCGATATATAGATGCGAATTTGAGTCAATTCGAAGTAAGCGGATTCTACGTTTTAAATTTCCTTGGAGGAGACTGTATTTAGACTTATTTACGGTAGATAGATTCGCTTTACGTTCATTCTTTTTTTCGTTCATATGTTTAGGGAGGCTACGGTACATACGAGGAAATGTGTTTGGACTTTTTACCTTACTATCCTCGTGTTAAAGGCCTCAAAATATGTGACACTACCTTGTATGAACCTTCGTGGCAACTGGTTGACAAACTATAGTAAGTATACTATTATATATTTTATTAGTCTCACTTGCGTACGCAGCCAGACTCATAATTTCAACGCGTTTTTCGCCCAGGCGGTTACTCCCTGTTTAGGTATGTGCGGCGCCAAAGGGTATATGGTTTTTAGCCTTTTTGGTCTGAAATACTGGGTATCAATTTTGACCATTTTGGTCATAAATAGGGTGTGGTTTGTGCACTCTAGTCTTGAATTGGGTATGCTTTTTAGAAGAAGCTACTTCTTCATCATTTGGCGATAAGACCATTTCCCTTTTAATGTTTACGCCAACCGTGTACGTGCGTAACAGCTTATCACGCGCTCAGGTCGCGCACCTGGCTCCAGGGCTTTAGGACTGAAGTAAGGTATTACATTTTGGATCAGGTCTGATATAGGGTAGGGAAAATCACAGATTTTGGTCCGAAATAGGGTAAGGGTTTCAGGAAGCGTGCCGCACACCCCTACCCAATTTTCCTGGAAGTACCCCTCAAGCAAAATTGCGATGGTCGGGTGTAGTAAACTTTCACTGTATGCAAATGGGTCTTGTGATGAGTATGCGGTTTATTTTCGGCGATGATTGAAATGACGTGCCATGTAAATCACTTTTTTGATCTCTGGCAATGATATAATTTCTCTGGAATTTCCTTTAAATTTTCGTGTATTTATACACGTGTATTGTTGGTTTTCACATGACGTCAGTAAAATTCGAACTACAAAACTATCGATCCTACTGAGATTTTACTTTCATGGTGTATCAGAGCAGCTGAAAACTAAGTTCCAAACAAATTTTCGCTTCAAAAGGGTTCTTGGTTTTGTAATAGAGTACGCTTGAATTTCTAAGCTTTTGCGTGACGCAGCATTTACATGACGGCCGAGAGAGCTGTCATTTAGGTTATAAAAAAGTGACTTTTTTCGAGGAATTTTGCTATCTAAACAGTTCAAGTATTAGAAAAAGTATTACTTTAATGTTTATGAGTTCCTCTAGGAGTAAATTCACGCTTCTGTAACAAAACTCGGTAGCAGATGTCTCTGTTGGTTTCCGTCCGCCATGTTGGAGCTCATCCGGATGAGCTCCAGCATGGCGTCTCCATACAAAGCTCTATAAATTTGGGTAAAACATTTCCTCGGATATCTCGTATACGATTTACTCCTTCGACCCAAATCTTGGCGAGGGTCTTTGTATATTTACCCCCTTTCATTTCCCAGGTTCTGGACTTTATCTATCCAATGGTTTTGATTTTTATTTTGATCTATTTTGAATGGCGTGACACTGAAAACCAGCATTAGGCTGCGACCGTAGACGTATTTGCGGTCGTCGCTAACACGCGTACTAAATCAATTCAGAAACAAGTAAAAAGTATCGACGTCGATGAAGTAGGAAGTGAAAAACCTTAAGCGAGTAAATCCTATTTCTTGTAAAATCGCCTCCTCATTTCTCGAGCTAATCTTTAAGCAAGCGAGACGGGAAGCTGCTGTAAGCGCGTTTTTGTTGAATTCTTTATCTCGAATAATGTATTTCTGGTTTTCTCATTGGTTCCCTGGGTCTCGGTTATCAGTCTCTTACTGACGTCTGACCCGATGTGGAAAATTAGTGCAACAACGGGAGGGATAAAGTCGGACCGTCCTACAGCGTGAATTCTGCACAATTACAGTCAGATGACTTTTCTAAAATTAAGTAAAATTGGGCAAGACCAGAAACCCATAAGGGGTTGAAACGTGTAACTCGCGTTCAATGCTCGTGAATATTCGTTTTGACCATATTTGGAAACCTTAGTGACGGATACCCATTTTCAACAAAATGGCTACTGCGCGATCACCATGCAGATGTTTTAAGACAAGAGTTCTGCATTTCAAGGTTAAAAATACACCGTTAAAAGACAAAAAATGGAAAGAGAACGTTCAAAAGAATGCTCAGCTTTCTTTTTGTGGAGAAAGGGAAGCTTTTCATCAAGAAATCGTCCTTCGAGGAATTCAACCTTGTTTTCTTTACGGCGGAGCCCATGGTCTGTTTTGAAATGCAACCAAGTCAGCGAAGTTTTTGCTGAATTTTCAGGTACATTTTGCACTCTATGGCCAAGACAATTACGTTTTTGAAAGGGAATTTATGTATTTTTAAATGTTTCATAGACGTTTTATAAATTTTTCTCTTCGGCGCTAAAGAAAAATTATAAAATGTGCCCCGATTAATTGAGATGGATTTTGAGTTGAATTTTGCCATGTGCTTAGCCGATTTCACTTGCGTGAACGGATCCACGATCCAGATAGTGTTTT